>MU882744.1:0-24243 GCA_036418205.1 Ostertagia ostertagi
TCTCTGGTAACAATTAAATCAAGTCTCTTGTCCAAAAGTGCTTTGAAGGGACAATTTCGCACAATTGTGAACGGGAGTTGGCGCGCTAAGAAGAGGCGTGGTCCTACATATGAGCGAGCTACGTGCAGAACCGCATTGTCGTCAAAGGGTTAAAGACGGCAGTGCATCTCTGCAACGTGCTTCCATACTGGCCACTAGGTTGGTAAAGAGAGAGTAAAGAGTTTTTGTGATAGGGTGCACAGTTTCTATTTAGAATACCGCGATTGAGAGCTCCTGGAGTTCCTAGTGCATGGGCGTGCTGCAATACTCTGCCCAACGTATACTTCATGCTCACGATAGTCTTCGAGGGGGGAGGGGGCTAGAAGGTCAAACCAGCCTCTAAATGTTCTCTCGTTCCAGTGCATAGTTCCTACCCTCACTTTTTGACCGCAGTAACGGATTGCCTTCTATAAGAACCATACTAGGGCCGAGCGCACCCCTAAAGGAACCCATGCCGAAGAGAATACTCCATCACAATAACCCAGACCGCAGAACGTACCACATTCAACAGGAGGTCAGGACGCCTTTGCAACAATACGCTGTTCGTTAATGCTCCTGAATGCCCTCACATGTTCCAAGTTCTGGCCATATAGGATGCGTCCAGTGTCACTACTCACGCTGAATTTGCTCTTATCTTGAAAGAGTACGCGATCCTTCCCATCACCGGCCTATTTCGAGTTTCTCGGCATCATCGTGAACTTCAACTTTTCCTCGGCAGTTTCACTTTGCGAAGTTTTTTGAACCGCAATCGTGATCGAAGTTCTTAGCTGAGGTGCACATGTTATTGCTATGGATCCATTCTCCATGTCATATCACAACGCGAACTAAAATTGGTCTTTTTCATTGGACTCAAGATGGGCAAAGAAGGACTGATGGCTGTACGAGATCGCGATTTTTTCGGTACCCTAGAAGCCTTCCAACACTTCCAAGCACATTTAGCTCTATGAAATTTTTGAGGTAATTTCTATCAACGTTCAAGATACAACAACAATCCTCAACAATTTCGAGGCTTTTACCATCCACACATGAGCTTTTCAAGCTACCGGACACGGTACATTTTTCGTAAATGCAAGTCAAATGAACAGCTTTTATCTTGATTCGATTCCGCTGCTTTATGTCCTGATTCGAGTAAGAAAAGGAAAACCGTTGAATATGTGTATTCGAGATAGCGGCAAAATAGGATTTTTGTTCAAGAGCAAAACTGACACTCGCTGCGAATAGTGCAAATATCGTGCTTTCTAATAATATGCAATATGTAGCAGTTTGCCAGTCTAGTCAGAAATAATGCCTTGAAATTTGAACTATCAATAACGGCAAAACTTTACGCACACGATCATAACAAATTATGCCGAAGCCTCAAGATGAGAGCTTGGAGTATAATATTAATTCTTTTTATACTTTCATGTCTCTATTGCTGGGGTCAGTGAAATATCCGGAAATTTCGATGAATAATCGTAAACCAAAGGGCTCTTCCTCAGAAATAATGAGCTAGTGTAATTATTCGTCTGTTTTCTTCATATCTAGGTGTTTCTGAGTGGTCGTCGATAATTCACTGATTATAATTTGACTTGTTTTGTTTGTTAACTGCTGTTTTTGGCCGCAGTTCGCCTTGCGAATGTTTCACAAGAATGCTGGGTTGTGAACAAAACTTTCGCCCCAGGCGGGACTAGAACCCGCACCTCTCGCTTTCCGGGCAAGTGCGCTACCAGTTACGCTACCGGGGCACCATTTCCCATTCCAACTCAGCTTTTCATGGTATACGTACCATAGCTTTCAGCACTCACACGTCTAACGTGTTGAGCCGGTTAGCCGATATCGGCAATGACCGCGAGGCTGAAAGCTTTAGCAATGAATTTTGACTTGTTTTGTTTGTTAACTGCTGTTTTTGGCCGCAGTTCGCCTTGCGAATGTTTCACAAGAATGCTGGGTTGTGAATAAAACTTTTGTTCTAGACGGGACTTTTTTCGAGGGGATTGCATAAATTAGGGAATACTCATGATTGCACCTCTGCACGGAAAAGGGACTGACGATAATGTTTGCTGGGAGAAATAAAATGAGAGGAATTCCCCAGAATTACGATGAAGCAGTTCGCCCTCAAGAAAAAGTTTGAGGCAAGTCTAACCAACGAAATGGGACGTGCAGGAGACATGAGCCGGATTGGAACTCGACAACAATTGTGGAATGAGTGCTCTGGCGAAAGCTCAAGCAAGTTAACAGTTAGGATGAAGCAGGGCGGGGTGGCACTTGCACATCAGGTGACTCATAACGTGCATGTGAGAACATAACGTCGAATAAATGCGATTTACAACTTCAAGGTCAAAAGGTCACTTTGACCGATCGAAATGAGAGGTAACACATTGTTGGGTATCCCAAGAGTTGCAGAGCAACATTATTTCAGCAAACAGCAAAATCTTTCATCAAAATATGAACCATTACAATCAGTGACTGTTGCCAGTGACCAAATGAAAGGTCGGTGGTTTTGAGCTGGAAAAGGTACTGAGTTCGAGTTCGAGGTTCAGCTTGGAATCGTGTTGCTGTCGGCAAGGTTACTCTGATCACCAAAAATATGTAGATGGCAGTTGAGAGGCGATTGTGGGAGGTATACTTTTCTGTGTTATTGAGAACAGTTTCTCTTGCTCGCTTACCAGCCTTCTCCGTTGATCACAGCAGGATTAGCTAACTTCAGTGCTGAAGCGAAGGAGGAATTTCTGATAGTTTACCTGAGAAACCTCACCTCACGGGTAGAGAACAACTCTCTGCTGAAAGTGTTAACTTTTCGGAACTTTTGTCGATCCAGCCATTGGCCTTTCTCCGTACGGTGACATGGAGCCGTTACATTTTACCCACAGAAACAACGTTGTCCCGAGGGCCGTACGAGGAGACTGGTAAAGAGTTTGCAGACTATATTCGTTACGCACTCCTGTCGAAACTGGTCCGAGAATGACGAGTCGGTTGGTCGAGCTTCAACGCTTTTACGCGGGAGCGTAGATCTCTATGAACTAAACATCCTAGTGCTGTGACGCAGCTAATCCAAATTCACAAAAGTGGCTTTCCCGAAAAGAGGTTCTCGTCCAGGTCGTGGCTCCAGATCGCAGGAGATTTGACCATTCTGCTACTGCATGGTGGACAGCGACAAGGAGATGTATCGCAATGAAAATGTAGCTTGTAGATTCGATCGGTTTGCAGCTCACTAAAAGTTTAGAAGGTCATAAATCAACGAATGAGAAACACAGCTCATTCCTTTTCTCAATCCGAAGAAAGCAACTAAGGTGGGGAAAAACAATTTCCTCACTCACTCAGCCATAGCTAATGTGGAAACAATCATTTGTGGATCGGCCTAGGTAATTCGGCTTTCATTGGAGGTACACTGCAGAACTCGCTTTGGAACTGCTTCACAATTCTGAGCAAAACAAGTGTGCAGGTTACATCAAAGGCAGCTTCGGGATTAGCCTTGGCATTAGAAGGACACCGTGATGGAAATTGTATTGTCCGTCTCTGTAGGGACATCCACCCCGCGCAACAAAATGACGCGTAGGAAGCGCAATCTTAGGGCTGCAACTCATCGACCGCCCCTGCAACTGCTTACCCACCGCACACGCGATGATGTACAGATCGAGCACCCGCTCGAACGCAACTGCTCTTCGTGTGTTAGTTCTTCCTGGCGCTTGTCTCGACGAAGTCGTACCAGTCCCGCCATACTAGGGTCAAGTCTAAATTGAATGGTCCCCATGAAATTTTCATGATTTCATTCCACCTGCAGAGATATTTTCTCAACGCCCGCCATCACCTATATATGCTCTATCCCCAATTCATTGCCCGGCTGCCTTAATCGAGTAAACCAATTATGGCTAGTCTTTTTTTCACTTTCTTAACATAAAATCTCGCAGAACTAGATTGAACCTAGATACAGTAAACACAAAAAACTCTCATTACTACGCCGCAATTGAATTTCATATTCAGCGCCCGAGCTGGATAGCGTCAGGTTGTTGTAACAAACAAGCATAACATACGACTGATATCCGTAATTGATTGAGACCGAGGCCTAGCCACCGAACACTCCTGTCACGTCTTGCAGATAGAACTGGTCTGCACCAGCTGGAGCGGCTCGTAAACCTCTTAAAAGCTCATTCATCGCGCAGCTAACAACGTCCCACTCCCTCCGAGGCAAGAGTGACAGAAAGAGTCCGATGTGAAGGTTTATGACGCCATTAAAGAGCCAATGAAAGATTGGGTGATTCGCTTTCTACGATCTGTTGTTAGAGTCCGAATACCTGGCAAACGATCGTTAAGCGAATCAAATAAGACACGTACTTGAAGGGCTATGCACGCGTTTTATGTTTTTCCGACAAGCAGCTGTTATACAGGTCGGGCGCCAATTGCGAAAACCAAAAAAAAATTGGATCTGACGCTATATAATGAATTGGAACCCTGACTGTAAAAGGCAATTTGCAGTCAAAGGCATGCCAAGGGATGAGCTCAGGCGGATCAATCCTAGTGGTAGATAGGATAAAACTCTTCGCTAACAGCTGGCCCGCTATCCCGGCTCGCAATACGTTAGGGGCACAAACGGCTTCCCAGGACCGCTTCGACCGCTTCCATTTTTGTTTATTCGCCACACGCGGGTGTCGGTCGACGGAATACTTGAACTCAGCCCTTTAAACCGCCTCTGCGCTCTCTCGCGGGTCCCTCTCCTCTCCAAGGCTTAGTCCTAGGGCATTCACCCGTTCTCTAATCGTCTGTGCTCTAGCCATCGCGGCAGGACCATTGAGGAAAAATCAAGTAGTCCGTAAACCCGTGGATGCCTGCGCCCTCTACTTATGCTCTTTTGCAAGTCCCCTCTTCTCACTGCCCCATTTCTTAAGCGCCGGCGAATCACAATAATCTAATTGAGTCATTAGTTTAGTGATTTCGACTCCATTCTATTTTTTCTTCACTATCGGTTCAGTTCCCACCCCAGCTTCCATTTTCCTGTGTAAGAATCACACCAGTTTGATCGCGGGATTGCCTTTGATCAAGATTCGTCCACTTTTTTAACTCACTTATATTCAAGTCTTTCTCCAACAAGCTCCATTCATCACCATGATTCGCTTGAAAAGCACGTGGCGTGCAAACAAGTGTCGTTGAGTTCGTTAAGTTGACCTATTGAGGAAGGGCTTGTGGAGATCTGAATATCTGAGTAGCTTTGGCAGGCTTCAGATCCCAGCACTTTAGTGATACATCAATCCTGCAGATTCGACTTATATAGCAATAATATTCTTGGCCACCTTTCGGACTGAGTGGCTTCGGTTGCTGCACGAAACTCTCTTGAAATTAGGTTACCATCAGATTAACTTGTTTTGTTTGTTAACTGCTGTTTTAACGCCGCAGTTCGCGAATGTTTCACAAGAATGCTGGGTTGTGAACAAAACTTTCGCCCCAGGCGGGACTAGAACCCGCACCTCTCGCTTTCCGGGCAAGTGCGCTACCAGTTACGCTACCGGGGCACCATTTCATTCCAACTCAGCTTTTCATGGTATACGTACCATAGCTTTCAGCACTCACACGTATAACGTATTGAAATGGTGCCCCGGTAGCGTAACTGGTAGCGCACTTGCCCGGAAAGCGAGAGGTGCGGGTTCTAGTCCCGCCTGGGGCGAAAGTTTTGTTCACAACCCAGCATTCTTGTGAAACATCAGATTAACGCCCATCGTTCCCTGAAAAGCGTTTTTAACTCCTACTCTGAGGTAGTTCATATCAGGGCAGCGATCACATCTAGATGCTTCTGGAAATCTGAAACACATCTCTGGTGTGAACCTTCTATCTTTGATATGAATAGACGACTCAGAAACTGCGGTCGCAATAAATCCTGTGGAAACGAATGGGAAAGGTGCACAGTGGATTAAATAGGAGACTTACTCATTGGGGCGCTCCCAGGGCAGTATCTTATTATCATGTCGTGTGTATACTCTATTTTGGAAAACGAGAAGAAAATCGAGTGCAGACCACACACATAAGAGACGACGGCCAAGAGAAAAGCGCTTTTTTTTGGCCGTCGTCTCTTATGGTGTGTGGTCTGCACTCGATTTCTTCTCGTCTCCCGAAATCGAGGGTATACTTTATGGGGTTACGCTCGTCCAACGATTCTCCTTTTTTAAAATCTGCTCGACCAAGGTGTACTTCGACAGAAAAGAAGCTGCAAAATAATGTACTATGTACCAAAATGCATCATAGGGGAAATTGATTACAGAAAAGTTTGAAATTTCTCGTTTCTCGTCCCCTCTATATGAAAAGAAATCCGATCAGTAGTCGAGTAGTAGAGTGCCTGTCGGTTTCCCGTTCCGAGATAGCCAAGGAATTACCTCCTATTAGAAATGAACTGTAAAACGTTGAATGCAAGTGAATCAGAATAACTAAATGAATAATCCTTGTTCTCTGCGTCTTGTTCTCTATAGTACATCCCGAACACGCCTGGGAGTGCGAAGACATGATAGAATGTTGGCCGGTTCACATGAGAACGATGCGCTTCCCTTCCGAACATTGAACGCAAACCTCAAATAACATTGAGTGGTGATGGTATTGCGTAATAAGCAAGACGTACCCAACGTGAATTTGTCCCTCAAACAGTTCTTTTTCCAAAAATGATTTCCTCTCAAGCTTCCGGCCGATAGTTGAGGAAGACCTTTACGGTGGCCTTTAGAGCCATCTCGGGCATCATCAGATTAGCCGAATGTCTTTCTCTTTCCTGCAACCATTCTCTATACGAAGCTGCGAATCCCTCGGGTGCCTCACAAGAGCCATTGCCGTGCATAAAGACGCAGCGCGTGCTGTTGTCGAATATGGAACGACAAGTATGAATACCCCCATTTGACCTGACGCCTAACTGCTACAGTATGCGTGCGACTCGTCCTTTGCCGCATTCTGCGTCTCTTCCTTCATCGCGCGATGGGCCTCTTGAGGGACACCCGAATTACTCTCACTAGCAAGAGGGGATTCTGACAGAACAGGAAAGTGTTCGCTCGGCAGTTGGTTATGTGTGTGCAACAGGTTTATAAAATCACGCCAGGCAGTGCACCTCAAAGTACAATTACTACCATGTGGAACCACGCCATTATCGAACAGCAGAGAGTTGGAAAGGAAAAATGTGTCCTCGGCCAATTGATGTCTCGGTTGCACAGCAAAGGGAATTCTCAAACTTGCTGCAGCGAACTTCGGCCCATTAGTTCCACTGCAGTCTTTGTGATTCTTCCTTTGTTTTCTCATATGCAACTCAATCAACAATCTTGGCATTTGTATAAGATTCTTTCCTTCGCTTGAAGTAAAGCTCATTTAGTTCATTCAATCTTGAAACTGATCTGAGCACCTGAATAACAGTAGGAACGCAAATTTGAAGTTGTTCTCCATTTAGGCTTCAGCGTGATAACTTTCGAGTTCCAGAAGCAGGGTCAATCCGTGCACGCTCTTTCCAAATAATTTTCCTAACCGCCCGTCCCGCTTAGGGAGTCTCGATGCGATGCCCATCATTCTTAGAGGCTTTCTCTCAAGTAGCGAATTTTCCCTTCCCGGCCTTCTCCACGCCCCATCATGGCTTGTCTCTATACATAGTATTGATCAAGACACAAGACCAGCCCCAGCTCCGCGCGCTTCGCCCACTTTCTTTCCAAAACGGTCCATTTTTGCCTAGTTCTCAATTTTTTCGTAAGACGTTCGCCATATTTGTCAAAAAGAAGTCCAAACACAACCCCCATTCTGCTCAATTCCAGAATGCACCCCCATTCTGCTCAATTTCAGAATGCGATCTCCCTTCCCAAAATCACAGATGCGATCCGCTCGTTCAAACAGTGAGGGACAGTTGACCCTGGTACAAAGCAATGAGTGGCTAAGGAAGAAGGCATCACTGTTTCCTCTCTAGTGCAAAGACTGCACGCAGGGCAACTTAGTCGTGGCAAGAAGAAAGCCATGCATTTTATAGCGAGCCGATATTCAAACAGTTTCCACTAGCCGGGTATTTTTTTTTTGCTGGGCTCCCATCCAGTCCCTCCTTTGGTACCATTCAGATGGTCAATGGTGCGAAGCTTATGGTGTCTCACTGAAGCCCACTTACTTATAAGCGGCCTTGAGCCTTCATGCAGAGGCTTCAAACAGGATTTCCCTCGCATGTAATGCGCTAAAAAATGAACGTGAGACAGCCGGGCCACATGGTATGTCAGCTGTACCAATTTGCTTGGCTCTCCTTCGATGCCTTCTAATTAAAATCATCTAGAACATTCCCAAAACTATGACATAGTTGTCAATACCAAACTATAATAATTGCCTTCAGCTGGTGCCGTCGAGGGTAAACCATTTGAAGCCTACCCAGCTAGAAATGGTCAATCACATCTTAAGATATGCGGTACGTATGTACGAATTTGGCATATACACTTATGCATATACACTATACGCTAACACATTTCTGCGCATATGGTAGTTGTGTAGTGACGAAAGAAACCTGGAATTTAAAAAGAGATCACAATCTTTAACCCATTGCGTACCGCGGCGTTTTTTGGCTGGCCGGCGCGTGTGGCCGGCGCCTATTTAGACCCCCGCCGCGTGCTGCGCGATCCATATAAAACTTTCATTTATATTATAAACATCTATTATATAAGCACTACATATATCTTATACATTTACAATATTTCACGTTTATTTTTGTTCAGTGGAATCGATTATTATCGCATGGTATAGGGAGTAGGGTAACCGAAAGTGCGACAGAATTGAAAATGTATTTTGAAGAATATAAGTAAGGAAAAAGAGATAAAAGTGATTAAAACGTAGTCGTTTTGATTGTTTTATATGCTCGAAGTTGTCACACAGCCGCTCTTTCACTTTTACTACAATTTGGCGAGAAAATTGAGAGGGTGCGACTAGAGTTTTTCACAACAAATACCAGTAATTCAGGAATTCGTTCGCATTGCACAGTCCCACGTCTGTATGTTGTTCTCCGGATTCAGATCTTCACTCCTATATAATTGGAGCACGAGAAAATGTCGAAAATACCCTTTAAAAACCCGTGCTTCACCATGTGCAGCACGCGGTACGCAATGGGTTAACATTTAAAGGCAGAGTTTGCAATGAAAAGACAGCTCTTATAAATCAAAGGTAGAGGTGATGGTGGTGCAGGGACGAAATACAAGAAAAACGGCCTAAAATACAAGAGCTGGGACTTGTTTTTGCATGTTACGTTGCACATTAGGCGCGTCTCATCTGTACTGGCTTCACCAACGATAGCCCTCTCTCTGCTAGAACGGCTAGAAACAGACGGCAAAGGGTCACCAAAAGGTAGGCGTGCAACGGCACGAGCGGCGCGGGCTCGGCACTGCTGAGCCCTTTCGGCACATTCTTTGCTGTGGAGCACGATCGTCCCGCAGTTTTAGGTGTACTTGCCTTTCGACTCGGTATATTTCCCCTTCTCCGACCTCCGATCTTATCGTGGAATCCAACCTTGGCGCTGTATATTTTTACAGAAAATGTGCACTGAATTGAATCAATTCTCCCAAATCATAATCGAGAGGTCTGCACAATGATAAAGACGTTGGCCTTGCTTGCTTGATACTTCCCCTTTTTGGATAGTAAACAGGATGACAGGAACGTCGCGGAATAGAACGTATGTAACGAGTTTCTCGATGGACGCTGCAGCTAATTCTCTGCGTTTATTTTCAAGGAACCCTCCAGGGAAGTGTGGATCAGGCAGTGAAGGGACGAACAACGCGGCATGGATGAAATGGAGGGAGTCCACTGGAATCCTCTGCGATCGAAGGTGCTCCAGAACGCTCAAAGGGAAGGTGTACCGGACAGTGGTAAGGCCTGCGATGCTCTACGGCAGCGAGTGCTGGCCCCTGAACAAGAATCACGAAAGGCAGCTTCACTCCGCTGAAATGAGGATGCTGAGATGGGCCTGCGGCTGGACGCGACTGGACAGGGTCAGAAACGAGGATGTCAGAGCGGTCATGCAGACTGCCCCTGTCCAGCTGAAGGTGAGGGAACAGCGTCTGCGATGGTATGGGCACGTGCTAAGGAGGCCACAGGACCACCCGATAAGGAAAGCGATGGACTTCGAAGTGCAAGGCAAGCGACCGCGAGGAGCCCCAAAGAAGAGGTGGAAGGACGTATCAAGAAGGACCTAAGTGAAATCACGGCCACAGCAGAAGATGCCCTAGACAGAGCGAAGTGGCGACGACTGATAAAAGACAGCGGACCCTGCGACTGCGCGGGACTAACGCTAAGGAGAAGAAGAAGAGCTTCAGGTAACCCTTCATCTCCTCGGATAGAACGATCCACCCTCTCCTCTGAGAAGATGGCAACAGCAGCACATTGGTTCCTGCAAAAAACACAGATACGTCCACTTTCAAAAATCAAATTATGGGCTGTCCTTAGCATTCGTCACGGATCAGCCACCGAGCATTCTATTGTATGCTTTCTAGAGACTATTGGCTTTGAAACCTGCCATATTGAATACAGCGTGCCATTAGAACTGATCGCGGATCTGATCTACTCAAATCAAGAGCTCTGACGGCCAATAAGATAAATAAGGGATTGATGCCTTATGAGGAGAAAAGGAAGTGAGCGGATGGAAGAGATAAGAGGATGCAAAGAATATTTTGCTGAGGTGAAGGAAGTTTAGTAGAAGGAATTTTCAAGTGGATTTCATTTGAAAGACCGTCTAAATCTTCAAGTGATGTGGTGTCCTATACCGATCAGGTCTAGCTTCCAAGAAATAACAGGCACTTCCACAGCTTCAAAAATTCTAGTTGTTTATTGTTAGCTTCCAGAATAAGCACACTAGTCTGGTGAAAATCCAGTTCGGGGGAGGGGGCTCTTTCTGTTATCTTATCCGTGGTATTAGAGAGCGCTCCTTGAAATTTCACACTATGGATAAGGTCATGGGTAGGCACTTATATCAAGTGCACTTTTGATAAGGATCGACGCAGATCCTAGACAATCGATGGTATGTGAGCCCCAGGGCTACAAGACTCTTGCGCCTAGGGAAAAGGATGTCCATACTTTAGTTCAGGACCATCTTCTTGAATCACAGCAAGCCGAAATCTGAAGATATCTCGAAAGTACTTCCACATACTCCGGTCCTTATCAAAAGTAGTGTTAATACGTTGACGACAGGCTGACACACATGCGCTTCAGAAAGTTGGCACCGCATTGGATAATTCTGACGCGCATGCGCGTCAGAACTATTCCATCCATTTTTATAGTGCTTGCGCTCCTTCTCTAGTTTTTTGCATTCATTTGATGGATGATACATTAGCATAGTAGTAAACCACATGGCAGCCAGAGCGGTCAAAATATCCCTTGATTTAGCAAAGATTTTCTGAACGCACAAAACTTTCATTTCAATTCTTTCCTAGTATTCCTTTCACTGTCGTAACATTCACATGAAAGATTGTAGAAGCAGTTAATACAAAACTCTGTGAGTTTCAAGATATTTGTATTTGATGGAAGAACTTAGGTATAAATGCTTTTAACTTCATTCGCAGCGAAAGTGATGTTTTTTGCTTCTTCGTGGTCATTATGCGTTCTTCTAACAAAAAATCTACTGCCATTTATTATAGCTAACCTTTATCCTTTCATCCTTGCCGAAATAGTTCTATGAGATTCAAGTTGTTGTGCATTTTTAACAAAAAATAAGCGGAAGTAAGGTGAGGACGCGCGCGCTCGCAAAATCGCTCCTGTCCCACGCGGTGCAAAATGCCAGAAACACGCGATGTTGGAGGGCACAGTGGATTGCCCCCCCCCCACGCAACTGGAGTTTCGTTCACTAATCCTGTTTGTTGCAAGCATATGGTACTGACCTAAAGTAAGGAAATGCAAAGTTAATAACCCCTGAGAAACAAAGTTTATCGTTTGATGGATTTATGGGAAATCACTCTGATCGGTTTTCGTCCAGGATAACCAACACTTACATTGCAGAGCTACTTGATCAAGGCAGGATCTGTCTGATAGGAGGAAACACGGAACTGTACACCCGAAGGTCATCGTATAGAGCATAGATCGAAGCACCTTTGAATGTAACCACGTTCAATGGAAGCAGAATGAAGGGCATGTCCTTGGAAGGGACCGATCAACCGAATGTTTGTTCTGTTCCTTCTCAATATTTTACGGGTTTTATGCTTCAAGGTAGCACGATGTTGCTTTCCGCCTCTTCGTCGTGTGATTCGTCGAACACCCATTGAGAAAAGTCTTATTTCTAGTGTCTAACAGTTTTCTTTCTTGTTTCTTCTACTTCGCACCATTTCCCTTACTTGGAGAGAACTAACCACAACAAGGCATCGTAGCGGTTACTTCGCTCAGAAATGAAGGAATTACTTGTTTATTTCACTTATTTGGCTATTGTTTTCTATAAACAGCACCTGACAGGAGGCAAAAGAAAAACATAATTGCTTACAAAGAATAATATTAGAATACTGTAGAACAGAAAGGATAAATAGGAAAAACAACATGTTTTCGTTGTGGAAGCGATTACAGTGTGTGCCAACAGAAGCATATTAGGGTTTTGGTGATGGGATGAGGAGCAGTGGCTATGGCAGCATGGAAAGGAAGGACTGTGGCCATTGCCAGTCGCCGGAGGGGTACGGCTCCGGAAACCATCTTAGTGGGTCCACCAACCTATCCATTTCCACACAGGGAATTTGGTATACAAGACATCAAAAGCAATCGAATTTTTTCTTGAAAGTTGGCAATAGAAAACCAAAATCTATTGCCAACTTTCGAGACCTCAACGGGATCATACCTAATAGATAAAAATGCTATCATGTATACTACGTACAATTGAAGACATCGTGGAAAAAGATTCCTAGGAGGGCTGTGAAGGACCGGCAACAAAAAGGGGAAGTGTCGATGAACGTATCCCGACGTCCTCTCTCCCTAAGAAAAGGCTTCCCACTCCCCGTGGAATTATGAATTGAGACAGGGAATTGATTGCCCCTGAGCGCTGATCACAAATATGGAGTTTGAAATCGTTAAGTAAACCTGCCAGAGAAGTTGCGAGTGATCGAAATGGCCCAAGGTTCGATTCCCTGCGATGGCAAACTTTTTGCGTTCTATGTAGGCCTTCCAAATTGGTACCAAGAATAGATGTCATGTCAGTAAACTGGGCGTCCCTTGGAAGTAGGCTTTTACCAAATACCACAACACCAAGCTAGCATTCACAACCGACTTCGGCCATCCACCATCCATAGCATCCATGACAGGTTCAAGTAGCATTTGAATCTGCCACGGATGCTATGGATGGTCGATTTCGACCTCCACATTTGTAACCGGCCTTCCAGACTATCGATTTATCTAGGTCTCAATTCAAAGTTTTATGTGAAGTTGAAAGCTTTTTCTTGGTGAGAGACTCAAGGGCCTTTCCGAATGATCGACGCAGGAGACACTATTTCGAAACAAGGAACCATGTGCAAGTATTATTTCCTATTACTATTACTTATTCCTTTTATTATGCGCATGTTTCTTCATTAACCTAGTGAAACTGCTCCACGAAAAGGCACTGTTTGCATTGAGAAGGTGAGGAAAACACTTCCGAAGTCGTCAGAAAAGTAGCAGAACACCCGGGTCCGAAATTTTTGGCTCCTTTCGAAGCGAAAAACTATACCCATAACCTATGTAGCACCTTTATTAAAATAACCTCTCAGGTTACAGCTTTCTAGTCATAATTAAACTTGAAGAGCTCCTGTATAAGCTCTTTATGTTCATCAAAAAAATCATAATCCCTGGCTGCCTTCTTGGTGTATTTTCTTGGACTGAATAATCAATTTTGCTCTCTCGGATTTCTCCACAAAGATCTTACCCTCGATGAGTAAAATGATTGGTTATGATCTTTTGAAGACAGTTGATGCGATGCCTGTTAGGCGGGGCCACTTACGATGAATGCTGTTGGTAACATTGATGGAACAGATCCCTCAGCGCACTTTGGGACGTGTTTGGATCACCTCCTCACGCCCTTCCCCCTCTCAGCCATCTCATCCACAACGCGTACCAACCTTTCGTGATATGGTCAATATTACTCTTCTTCTTTGCCACAATCTCATTTCTTAGTAATCATTTCAGTCAGTCTACGCTGTGTCCAACAAGGACTCAGTCACCTATGAGTTTTTAAAAAATCGTACTTGAAGTGGAGTTTCTGAAAAATATTGAAATAGGGAAGTAGTTCGAGTGTGATCATGAATTTGAACATTAACATTGAACTGCAGGTGACGAAAGCCAAAAAATTTATGTTGTTCATAAAAGACCGCTTCTCCGTGTTTGAAATGATACAGCACTCTTCAGTTACTTAATTATGTTTCATTTTCATTTGGTTGATAGTTATGAGTTTCCCTTCCACAGTTTTCACAAAAGTGGAACCGCTGTATGACTTTAGGATAGAGCAAATTCTCACAGAGAACCAAGAATTTTCACAGAAATAGTCAATACTGGGCGACATTTGGGCTCAAGAGCTTATCGTTATGATAGGAGGTTCTGGAAATCTCCTACAATATGAATCTAAAAAAGCTCTATATGTTTTCCTCATTTTTTTTTTCGATCCTGTTGAACATTGCATTTTGAGAAAAGCATCTAATCCTACCAAGTTCAAAGGAGTTCGAATCTTCTCTGCAATCTTTTGGCCTCTTTCTTTAACACGTTGACGACAACGCGAAGTTTGGCTTTTTTGGCCACGTGGGACCGAGGCGATTTTGCAAGGCGCGGCGGCCTCAGGTCGTTCAAGCAGATTTTGAGTGATAAATACATTAACAATGATCAGTATAAAACCAAATCAGTAAATTGTAATGAGCAGCAACCTACCCAGGGGTACAGTGCTGGAATTTCGATCGAAAGACATGGAATTTATTTCGTTCGCTGATCCACTATTATGTATGTCATCTCCTATGCAATTATGTGTTCCGAAAGTAAGGTTTGCAAGCTTTATAATCATAGCACCAATGGATGTCACTCCTATCGGTCTCTTAATTTCTGAGTTTTGTCACTTATATGGCCTTAACCCGTTTCGACTAGGTGGACCTCGGCTGAGTTGACGGACCTACTAAGCTGGTATCCGGAGCCGCATTTCACTCTACCCTCGCGACTTGCAGTGTTGGCGGGCCACTGCTCTTCGAAGCCGAGCGTTCCACCTCTCCACCTCTCCCCTGGCCTTCCCATCTTGATGCCATTTTACGATTTTTTTTATTTACGATTTATTATTTATCTCACTAACTATATCGGCTACCTGTTACATTGTAACTATGTTTTGTTATCAGTAATCACCGATAATAAATCATAATCATAAATAAACAATTGAAAAAACGAATTTTTCAGAACTAGCTGCAATGGACCTCAAAAGCAATTTTACGTTGATTATTCCAATCAAAACACACATATTGTCATCCCTAAGGTTCCTTATCTACTTCTACTACTATTTAAATCTTCACATTAATAAGAAAAAAAGTAAACGAAAAATTTATTGAAATGAAGATTTCGTATGGTTCAGAAATCCTCCTCTAAATTAAAGTATACGTGACCATTCTATGGGGCCACTATGTTTGTAGCTACGTCAAGGTCTCTTCCAGGAATGAATACAAGAAACTTCTAGAAGAATCAGGCGTGCGCGAAAAAAATTGAGTGTAATGGGTGCGGGGGATATATATCCCGCACGGTCCGACATGGCCTGCAATGCGCGGCATACCCGCGTTGTCTCAATGTGTTGATCCGTCGATGGAAGCTGTTTGGTATCTGGAGGAGAGTTTTCAAGGTCACCCTGGAGCCGAAAGTTTGAAAAGTTTGTTTTTTTTTTTTTTTTTTTGTTTGTTTTTTGTTTTCTTTTCACTTTGCGAAAATCTATATATGTCTGCTAAATGAGGAGCCAAATCTAGTAGACTATCGGTTTTTGCCTTCTATGGTTGGTTCCTTTATGCCTTTCTCTATAGGTTTTCCGCTTCGGAGCAGCGAAAAGGGAAGGTTCCATGAGAAATGAAAAAATAGAAAGAAAATAAACACAAAGCGTGACTTGATTGGCAAAAAATTTTGGAAACATCTTCAAGTACAAGTTTTTCAACAACTGGAAGATGGCTGTTTCTTATCGGACTCATTGTATTCCATCCTCACATTTTCAACAGTGATGACTTTAGGTCACTCATCCATCTTCAGTCATTCTTTTTGAAGGTTTCTTTTTTTTCGTGTAGTTGTGGTCTTATGCACCTGGCAGAAAAAGGGTATACTTTGGACAGTGCGCACCAGCAAAGAAAGGGCGGTTGACGCCGTATCGTGGCGATAATCTTCGCCATGAATCCGGCTGCACGCAGAGGGAATGTGAAGCGCATCTCACCGCGTAGCATGCACCATCTATCTACGGCCTCCATTACGTGGGCAGCTTTTTTGAAGCAGGAAAGCGGGCTCAATTTGATGGATTTCAAGTGTGGAATAATGAAGGAGAAGCAGGAGAACCCAAAACAGAGCGTTAATTTGTTCATCTTGGTTGACCCAAAAAAGATCCAGTACCGTTTCCTGGACATATGTAGGGTCAAACGTTGTTTGTTTTTTTTTTTGTTTTTTGTTGCTGTTTGATCGCTAGGAACCCAAGTGTGAAATCTCATGCATGGCGCGCTGTAACTCCATTTTAATGCAACTGATAGATTCACATAAGAGAAGGAATCGGGAACACTGAAAGATCGTTCGTAATAATAATAATAATAATAATAATAATAATAATAATAATAATAATAATAATAATAATAATAATAATAATAATAATAATAATAATAATAATAATAATAATAATAATAATAATAATAATAATAATAATAATAATAATAATAATAATAATAATAATAATAATAATAATAATAATAATAATAATAATAATAATAATAATAATAATAATAATAAAATCTATACTTATTCTATGGGTTGCATTGTGTCTTCGATTTGTATCTATTAGTTACTCATCAGGTAAATGACTTAAAGGCAATGTTAAGGCTCAGATCTACCGAAGAAACTCTTACCATGGCTAGAAATGCTGGTGCAAGTGGCAAAGGTTAGCCCCACCTTTCTACAATTGGAGAACGCGTCGCTAAGGAGTCCCAGTCCAGGACGCCTAGGCCATGGCAAGGGTCAACCCGTCCGTTGGACAAAGTCCAACGAGGATCGTATTCGGCCGACCGAAAAGGGGGGGGTCGTATTCGCAAGGGTCAACGTCGCAATACGTAGGAGAGAGGCATAACTTTCGAGCGCTTCTTCAACTACTAAACCACAAACGAGTGCATGGCGCACCTCAGAGCAGAAGAGTCCACTGCAGTAGTGTCCATATGTGACTGTTCACGTACACAAATATGCTTCTGAAGAGAACCAATGTTCAAACTGAACCTATGTTAGTAAAAGGGTGACCACTTGGGTAGATTGACTGCTAAAGGCTCGCAATAAAAGTTTTGAGAAAACATTATACGAAGCAACCGTTAAATGAAGAAGAGCGCCTCTCTGTGAATTCTTAATTCTCTACCTATAACTAAAAGAGTTCTGGAGATGACTGCATAAATGTGGTGGATTTCTGAAACTAGCAGTCTCTTAGATTACAAATCTACTTGACGTTCAACAAACGATTGGCGCTAACTCACTAAAAATCTGGATGTAACGCAAAATAGTAGTAGCGAAGCAGGTACGCAAACACATACACACAGTTACCAACTGTACAGAACACAATATTTGTTTGGGGAGGGGTCGTATTGAGGAGGGGGGTCAGTAAAATATTCGAAATTGGTCCAATGTGACGGTTGACCCTGGCGCCATGGACTTCTAACAGACTCCACCAAACTTAACATGGTCCGCCCACCGTTCGATATCTTGTCTGCGTCGCCACGTTGATCTGCTATGCTCTCTCTTCGGACTTCTCTACCACTCTCCGCGCTCACATTATCTCTCATCTCCCTGCCTGTCTTTTGAACATCTCCACAGCATGGAAAAATGCTCATATTTCCTGTGTATTTCAGGATTTCCTTTTTTCTCCACTGGCGGTCCACCTCCCATCCCTACTTTCACATTTGAGTGGAATCACCCCATCAATTAATCCTGATTCTTGCCTTTAAGATTTTAAATTCAAGTAATCAATTTGCCATCTTAAAACGGACCTCATAAAGTGTTCAGATCTAGCCCGCCCAATGTACTGCATCGCTATAGTCCGAGGTATGAAGAAGCATGACACTCCTAGGTCAGCAGTGTTTGTAGGATTTGAAAGCCGTAAAGAATGCGCGTCAAATGTAAACTCGCTCAAAAAAGGTGTTTATCGCTTTCATATCACAACGTGAAAGGGACACCCAGGCAGAGGTCGTGTGAACGCTTCCTTCGGTCTGTAGTATAGACCCCTAGAGGACAATCACAAATGTGGCGTTCCGTGCACGGAAACCAACCGACAAGAGCGCTTGGGCCTTGCAAAGTAAGCTGCTGAAGCTGCAGATTTTTTTTTCTCTTATCAGGCTGTTGTCTGGCGCCCTCTCATCTGCTGCGTTCTAGCACAGCCGATTACGAAGGTGAGTGAGCCCTCAACCCAAGCATGCAAGAGCTACACCAATAAGATCCTAGGGAATGCTTTCGAATCGTCTATTAGAATCCTTCCCTCTCATCAAATAGCAGCGTCAGTGTGTCAAAAAACCCTGATTATCGGCTGTGTCTCTTACAGAACACCACCTGTTCCTCCCTCCATGAGCGAGTTTCGTTCCACTTCACTGCCTACTGTCCCGGGCCACTCCTTCAATCGTCGTCAAGCATTTCCCATAGAGCCGTCACACGACGAAATCGGAATGGTCTGAATTCACGACGGAGCATTAGGATTCGGAAATAATCGTGCCGCTCTCATCCCGGCCTCCTGTTCCTTTGCGACATCGCCGCTCACGGAGGTACCTCGCCAGCTGGGGCTCTGGAACCAGTTCAGCCTCTCCTCAACGAAACCACCGATTCGGCTACTCATTGTTCGAAAGCGGCCGTTTCGACATTTTTCTCTACAGTCCGAAACCTCAGTAGACAATTTTACGCAGCTCTGAGAGAAACTGTCTGCTGAAGATCAACTACTAGAACTTTAAGAATTTTGCTTATTGCCATTACCACTTACTTATTCGCGAAATTATCGAAAAGGGCACGGAGCAGGCCTAACCGACCATATTTTCTTCTAGATTCTAATTTCACTGTGGTGAGTAGAATTGAGAGCTTCACTTCTTGCTCAAAACTTGTCAGCTATCTAAAAATCGTATTTAATGTGGATCCGTCTGATCCATAACTATCCAGACACTTTGCTATGGACTGCAACCAAATCTGATGTCACTGCTTGCAATGAACTCTTTAGCGATAGTGATTACAGAAATGGGGGGGGGGTCAATTCTCGAAGCACATAGACAGTATGTCTACCTTGACCATATGAAGTGTTGCAGGACTTCTCCATCTATTTAGCCTTATAAAAAGTAGATAGAGTTTCGAATTGTGAAACCTTGGAACAAGGCACTAAAACACACGTGTGTGTGCATTTGATGACATTCTACGATTGTTTCACTGCGCCGTCATTTTTTGGAACATGGATTGATAAGGCAAGCGCTGCTGAAAGAAGCAAAGAGAGAGCATTCCGCACGGCAGAAGGCGAACAATCCAGCGACGTGCTATATGCCGCGATTTGATAAGAATGGCAGCGATCGCAGCGGTAAAGCGAGGGCATGGCAGCGGGCCCCTCCTCGCTCAGCTCGCCACAGGACCACTAGTCCCGACCGTGACTTTTAGTTTGGGATAGTTCGAAGATTTCCTCTCTCACAGTTTTTTTGTCATACCAATCGCATCATTCGAAAGACACTCCTTTCATTCTTTCAAGGTGGACATTAGAACGAAAGTCGGCTACGCCATTGATGTCGCTTCTGGTCTCGATTATTTGCATTCCAAAAATTGCATGCATAGGTGGGCCACAATCAAGATAGTATGATATAAAGTACCTTAAACGTTCTGACATAGGGGAATCGCGTGCCGGAACTGCTTAATAAACGTGGCCGAAAGTGTTGTGAAGATTTCTCACTTCGGTAAATCCAAACAAGCAGAGAAGTACGAGATTCCAAAGGATGAGAAGCTTTCACTTCAATGGTCTGTCAGAACCAGAACTTTTACATAACTTTCTCGTGAACTATTGATTCAGGCAGGCTCCAGAAGTGATTTTAACCAGGATCTTCACGGCAAAATGCGATGTATATTCGTATGGTGTACTTGTCTGGGAAATATTCAATAACGCTGAACCGCCGTTTGATGGTATCGATGAAGAGAAGTTGAAAGCTAAGGTAATGCACCCGAAAATCTAAGGAATTGTTTCTGTGTGTTGCTCGGCGTCGGGGCCCACATTTCTGATATTTTGACGCCTATTTTCCTCTGAGCGGTTCATCAGGATGAAAGGCAACTCATTTCAAGTCTTCGTGCAACGTATCAAGCCAACGCTGCTTCGGGCACCCCTTAGGCCGCTTCACCGGACACGTCAAGGTTAAAGCTAATTTTGCGGACACTCACCATTCGACCTGACCGTTCTGTCACAAGACGAGCTTCGTGGATGTTGTCCGCAATAGAAACTGCACTGACCGCGCTCTTATGGCATCGTTGCGATAAATCGGTTCCCCCGGCCCTCCAGCGCAGCATTTTCGCCCATCACTCCGGGAGAGCCCCAACTTCTTTAGTCGTTACCGTGATTGGGTTTGGTGAGTGTGTGATGGATTTGAAAGCAATGGTTCTGTTTTAAACAGAATTGAAATACGAAAAACTGGTGTGGAACAGGGAAGGTATGCACCCATCGGCAGCCAAGAAAGCGAGTGTCGCTTCCGCAGCGAAAGGCGTGTTAGTTATAGAGCAGTTGGGCCTCAATCGCACTCCAAGGCCGCCCCGCCTCCTAGTGAGATTCTGCAACATTGTTATCATTATCGTTCGATTTTTATTTCGCAAGTGGTTTTCAATCCAGACACCATTTCTTCAAATCCTGTCGTTTCTTGTACTCTATTCGGGATATTTAAACCAAAATGGCCGGTATATAATCCGAAATTTCGTTCAAACTGTAAACAGAATGAGACTTCCAGTTGTAGGGTTTTTGACGACTTGTTTTGAAATTTGCCACTTGGGACCTCCATTTGACACCTCAGCTTTTAAATTTCGTCAACATCAAGTTATTTTTATCATAACACGTCAGCATTGTCGGTATATCGTCCTTAATCTAGGTAACCTCAGCTCCTTTTAGTGTTTCAGATAAGTGATCCGAGCTTCCGTCCTCGGTTAGATCCTGAACTTCCCCTCATTGCGCGCAAAGTAATGATGACGTGTTGGCAAGCAGATCCAGGGAAAAGGCCTGTGATGACAGAAGTGACGCTTTTCCTTCTGCAGGCTCCACCTGAAATGTGAGTCATACCTTTAAACTGACTTATTATAGATGAAAGGGAAGAAGGCAAATATAACACAGCTCGCAATGATGGGTAGTGTGTATGTATGTTGCATCAACAGTGAAAGAATTGTATACCAGCCATTCATCAAAGTGTTTCAGTGAAACGGAACTATTAGGTCGGTCCATAATTTTTGAGAACCTTTGGTGTTTTTCGATTAATTACTTATCTTATTTCTCTGATGTATTTATTCAGCACAGTATACATCACCATTATTACCAACATATAACCAATGCGAGGGTGGGTATTCAGTGTCCCTCTTGTAGAATTTCATAGAGTTCTGATCGAAGAAATATTGGATGTCGATTTTGACTTTATGGTGATTCAAGTGAGATTTCTTCTCCAGAAGGTGATTGAGAGAGGAGAGCGGATAGTCGTTCGTTGACGCAGGATTAGTGCTAAGGCGGAGCTAAAAGAACTGACCGCCCGAGAGTCTCCAATTTTTTAGGAATTTTCTTAGCAAGGCGGGCTCGAACGACCTCAGAGAAAAATAGATTTTGTCTTCCTTTGCTTTCAAGTTGAAGGCGTTGCCATCAAGCTGTCAACGATTCTTCCCATCACTGACACTGGTATTAGTTGATGCCGGTCTTCAGCGCAAAGGCCCTCCCGTATTGCGCCAACGACTCAGGAAGTTCGAATTCAGAGGGAGTTGGGTTTGTACTGTCAGAACTCCCGAATCGTTTGAGCAAATCTACTGCGGCTCGTGGATTTGTTAGCACATTGCACCCAGTCCACATCACCAATGAGTATTATAGATGGTCATCCGAAGGAACTATAGGAAACCTACAGGAACTTGATGATGTCGGATTGGGTTGAGAACTGATTCGGGACTACAATTTTCCTTCGATCAGAACTCTATGAAAGTCCACAAGAGAGGCACTGAATACCCACCCTCGCATTGGCGATATGTTGTTAATAATAATGATGTATACTATGCTGGATAAGTAGATCAGAGAAATAAGATAAGTAATAAATCGAAAAACACCAAAGGTTCTCAAAAATTGTGGACCTGGACCGACCTAATAAATAGCAGTCAGCCTAGTTTTCTCTTGACCACTATCAATGAGTACTGCAACGTCGCCGCCATCAGGATGTGCCCTGTCGAAATGATCCCAAGAGCTTGTGAGCCCCTCAATCGAGAACGTGTCTTAAAATACAAAATATGTTCCTTTGCATGTTAGAGTCAGTTCACCGGGCCCGACGCTGAAGTAAATTTACTTCGATGTGTGCTGAGCCACCCTGAGGCCGACCTGAAAACGAGTCGCAATTTAGAGAGAATTAGCTTGCTTCATTGAGTGCTTTATTGTCTCGCTGCCCAACAATAGCCAAGAAACAATGCAAGAGTACAAGCTCGAAAGACAGTACGTATATAGTCACGGTTTTATGCGGTCTACCGGAGGAGTGAGTTTACAAACAAAGAAGGCTGAAGTTGCTAGCCAAAAAAACTTTTTTAGAGATTCTCCTCATGCGGAATTCCCCTCTACTGTGATATCCCTCCTTAGATGTGAGGTTATCTGTCACCAGTTTTGCTCCGTCCGCTATCGCGCGCATGTCAACATAGGCTTCAGTGAAACTGAGTATAGCCGGGCTATTGTATTGAGTAACATACTGCTTTCAATGGATTTGACTGATGGTATTAAGAAAGCAGATGATAAAGCAGTAATTTCTCATAGTTCGTCAATACCAATAAACATCCATCATTTTTCTAGAACTAACAAAGTCTAGCTCAATGACCTTTGGATAACTAACACAATTACTTGGGCTCCTTATTATCAGCACTCGGCGTAAACATCTACCATGCTTTCGATATTAGGATGAATGACCGATCCGAACTATGCCGAAGCGGGATACTTTTTATGCCGGTGATGAGATAGAAACAGGGTCAACCGCCCGTTGCGCAAAGAACAACGAGGGGGTCGTATTCAGCCGACCGAAAAGGGAGGGGGTCGTATCCACAGACGGGCTGCAAGACGGCTTGAAAAGTGCAGTGTCCGGGAGTGCACTTTCACGCTCTAATGTTCTCCAGGAGCTCTGCACCGTGCAGCTGTCGGAGAGTCACACAGACAAGAGCTCCATGGGAGCATTAGAGCATGCAGAGCATTATAAGTCTCACTATCAGCCATTATTATCCTTAATACACGGACGGCGCTTTCGCTCGACAGCATAGATCAAGATTACAATAGCCAAAAACAAGTGCAAAAACATGGTCTGTCTTCGATGATCGAACATTCCTGAAATCCCAAGGAGAACAAAGTGTAGAGCAGTTCATGGGGAAGTGAAACAAGAGTACCATATAACAATACAATGCAATTCAATCACGATACTAACAGCATCCATGCTTTGCGTAACGAAAGGTGATGAGCCTGTGACACAGGTGAAGAAGATGGTTCAGGTTGATGTGCTTCATTATCGTTTTTAAAATGTCACTTGGGCTGCTTATTATCACCCCTCACCGTAAACATCTACCATGCTTGGATACTGGGATAGTTTAGCGGTCTAATAACTTCTTTTACCGGTGATGCCAATTTACACATATTTCCACAGACACCGACCATCTTAGGAAGCTCGGGCAGATTAGCGGTCGAATGGATCACGACTACATCGCAAAAAAATGAGATGTTTTCTTATCCCACATCTGGATAAGAACTTCAGTACATTTGCTTGTATCGCTCCTTATCAGCCCCTATCAGCCGTTATCACTTTCTGGTCCCCATCAAATATGTTCCCGTCCCACCCCCTATATCATATCTGCAAAGCAACGCCTCAATGCTGCTGGGCC
>MU882745.1:0-17857 GCA_036418205.1 Ostertagia ostertagi
TACTCTATAAACAACTCAGAATAAGCCTTACATGTGCAAGTATCCAGGTTCATCTTGGAGTCTTTCTTACTTGATCATTCCATAAGGCAAGTGAATTGCATAATCTGTTCTTCTTTTTCCTTTGGTGCTAACTTAGTTGGGGGGGGGGGCACGCGGCGCGGCGTTCTGTTTGTCTGCTCCTCTTAACACTTAGTCCAAAGATTACTTTAGGCACTATTGAGCTATTACAACCCCAGAGGGGGTGAGATGGATCAAAAAAATTTTTCGCTGAAACTTGCGCTAGGGGGGTTATCGAGGCTCCTGATCACGAATATGACCTTAGTTTTTGGCGCTGGCGCCAAATTGGCGCCATTTGGCGCCAATTGGCGCCAAGGGTGTTCTCACCAAATTCGCTGTAAACTTGTGAATAGGGGTTATCGAGGCTCCTGATCACGAATATGACCTTAGTTTTGGCTCAATTTCTCTAGGTGACGCTCGAAATAGATGTCATCTAGGCGCTCATCCAGTAAGGGGGGCATCAAGTGGCTGCCCTCACCCCCCCCCCCCTAAACTAAGAACTGGCTTCACTCCCCCTGGCTCACGGGGTCCCGTACTGCGAGAAACCTGTGTGCCAGGGGGAGTGTAGGCAGTCTAGGGGGGTGGGGTGAGGGCAGCCACTTGATGCCCCCTTACTGGATGAGCGCCTAGATGACATCTATTTCGAGCGTCACCTAGAGAAATTGAGCCAAAACTAAGGTCATATTCGTGATCAGGAGCCTCGATAACCCCTATTCACAAGTTTACAGCGAATTTGGTGAAAACACCCTTGGCGCCAATTGGCGCCAAATGCGCCAGCCAGCGCCAAAAACTAAGGTCATATTCGTGATCAGGAGCCTCGATAACCCCCCTAGCGCAAGTTTCAGCGAAAAATTTTTTTGATCCATCTCACCCCCTCTGGCGTTATGTTTATGAATACTCAATCCTTACTGGATTCGTCCCACGTGACAATTCAAGTACACACCATCGCCGGACTAAGTCTTGAAGGGGCAGATGAACAGAGCGCCACATCGCTGCGTGCCCCTCCCCCAACTAAGTTAGCACCTACTGATCTTGATAATTCAGGACTTATGGGTCACGTAGTCGTAACTCTTGGCTAAAGCAAACCGATAGTTACCCCACTTCGGCAGCGCTAGATTTTTTTCGCTGCAGGAGCTGCAGCGAGCTTCAGGCGCACTGTTCAGGAAGTGACCGGGGGGTTCTCGCAGCGAAAGTTCGCGCTGCAAAAAACGGAAAAGTCGCTCTTGTCTCTAGCGAATGTACACCACGTTAGCCTTATTACTAATGCCGGGCGCAATGTGCTCGGAGGGGGCCAGTCGCCACGCGCGCGGCGTTGCGGCAACAGTAAATTCGTGAGCCAGGGGGAATGTAGCCATTCAGGGGGGTGGGGGGTGAGGGCAGTCACTTAGCATGCGTAAGAAGCTGAAATGTTCCGTGAGAAGCTGGAACGTTCGAGTTACACTGCACCACTGAGCCGCGCGCGGCGACTGGCCCCCTCCGAGGCACATTGCGCCCTAATGCATTACGTTAACAACTAACAAAGAACAATAATTGCAATAATAAAACAATTACAAGAAACGGGTGCTAACTTAGTTGGGGGGGCCACGCGGCGGCGCGGCAGTCTGCTCACCTGGGCTCTCTCGAGCGAGACAGTGTAAACTCGAACATTCCAGCTTTTCACGCATGTCAAGTGACTGCCCCCACCCCCCCCTAGACTGCCTACACTCCCCCTGGCCCACGGATTTCCGAACATGCCAGGCGAGCAGACTGCCGCGCCGCCGCGTGCCCCCCCCCCCACTAAGTTAGCACCCGAAATGATGGTAAAGCCGTAATTCTGATTGATGTGACGCTCATGTTTAGTTCTGTGTCATTTTCATTAGGTGGCAGTGGCGTCAGCCGCTTGCACTACATAATCATTATTAGCCTCGGAAGAAAGCACGACTGGAAACTCCGTAATGCCCTAACCAAAATGCACAGTCAACAAATAAAAAAGAGTCAAGCGTCAAATCAGTTGCAGTGCTGCGCCGCGCAGAGCGATTACAATTATCACCCTAATTTGTACCGTACCTGCCTTATTGAGACCTGATCCGTAATTGGGTCCCTGTTAACGAAAATCTTTTCTTGTTATCTTCACACGCCATCGATGTCTAATCCATACTTGTCCATTGTCAGTGCTAAGTGACTTGGGGGGTGGTTGGGACCACGCGCCGGCGCGGCATCTGATGGCATCAACTAGAGACCTAGCAGAAGGCGGGAATAAGATGTGAGCATAGGTTATGATTAACTTTTGGCAATTTGTGTTCACCCTCAGCAGCTCCAGCTCAGTCCATGGCGTTTGACAGACTTCGGCAGCCGTGGTCCGGGTGTGGTTCACTAGGACAGAAAGCGACTTTTTCGCGTTTCGCAGCGCGAAACATTTTTCGCTGCAGGAACCTCAGGTCCACCGCTGATCATGAGTGGACCTGGAGTTCCTGCAGCGAAAAATGTTTCGCTGCGAAACGCGAAAAAGTCGCTTTCTGTTCCTAGTGAACCACACCCCAGTGGTACCCACACACCCCCCCACCCCACACATTAACACCATTACGTGTACGGCTACTCTCAGTAAGGTGCTAAACCATCAAGACCGCGCAATTTGTCGCGCGCGGAAATCGATAACTTAGGAATACGCTATGAAACCTGAGAGTACATGCCCAAACGGGTCCCACTTTTTCTATTTCCCTCTCGTTCGCAAGAGGAATATCTCCATGCTCCTAAAGGTATCAGTTTGCATCGCTTTTAATTGCATCGCTTTTTGTTCCAAACTAGATCAGTTTTCTCATAGAACGTGTGCTTGAGCGATTTCTCTGGCACCAACTATACATAATCATTCGATTTCGTAATGCTCTGGGTCAAACGCTTTTGTGTCTTCTCGGCTTGTTGAAATCCCTCCGAGTTTTTTTATCTCCTGAACCAATGACTTATCGATTTCATGACTTATTTTATTCATTGAAGAGTGCAAATGATATCGATTTTACTCATTTTGTATGCTTTCCTTTCGTTATGCTATTTACAATTCGCGGTTTTTTGTTACGTCAACACGTACGTTCGCACGGCGCTATTCATCATTTCACGGGATTTCGATGTTTATCGCAAGTTCTCGAGGGAATGACCTCGGTCCATTATGTCACATGCCTCACTCCTCCACCCTCTCCTTGGCCCAGCTTCTCACCTCGTTTCTGCTTGCCTCTTTTTATCGTTGCCAACTGTCAGCAGCAGTAGACAGCCAGTGTTGTTGGGTGTGTTTTGTTCCAGGCGGGCTCAAAGTCAAATAAATATCCCAAATGATAGCACGCACTCGCGCTCATACTCCCCAGTCCATTGCCTCCACGTCTCTCCTATCTCTCACTGCTTCACATAAAGTACAAAAGTCTCAACACAAAATTCAAACGGCTATTCATCGCTCCGTCCACGAGTGTATGTCCCACGAGAATTGAAGGCTTCTCCTCAGACATTCATTTTCGTTTTTTTTGCCCCTTAATTTTTGGTCATTTCTTCCCTTCTTCTATGATTTAGCCCCATTCCAAGCACACTTTCGCATGAATATTCTGAACTGATAATTTTTGTCGCAGTGCTTTCGTCGTTGAAATGTTTTTCATTTCTCTTGCTTCTTTTCACTGTTTTTCCCACTTTCTTTTTGGCTGCTTCTTTGTCCTTGTTGCTTCTTCATAGAGTTTTTGAAAAATGAAATTCATCATGAAATTCCGAGTCAGAAAATTGTTGACCAATTTGTGCACAATGTTAGGTAAGTTTCAGGCTTGGCGATTGTCCAATCATTTACATTTCTGCATTTGTCCCTGGTATTGGAATATTTGAAATTGTGGCTCTGTTACTTTTCAAACCTTTAAGGCGTCAGCCGGCGACGAGCGCGGCCAAGTTAGGCAAGTGCGCCTCGCCGTCAACGGGTGCGTGCATAGAGGCTGCCGTTCAAGGTGCGCGCGGAATCGTGCGGAAGCCTACAGCAACTCGTCCGGCTCGCCGCTACGCCAAACGCCTGTAGTGTGGGAAAAGTAACGGACCCGAAAATTTTTGAACCAAATCCATCGCTACTTGTTGTTTTTTCGGTGCTAACTTAGTTGGGGGGGGCCACGCGGCGGCGCGGCAGTCTGCTCGCCTGGCATGTTCGGAAATCCGTGGGCCAGGGGGAGTGTAGCCAGTCTAGGGGGGTGGGGGGTGGGGGCAGTCACTTGACATGCGTGAAAAGCTGGAATGTTCGAGTTTACACTGTCTCGCTCGAGAGAGCCCAGGTGAGCAGACTGCCGCGCCGCCGCGTGCCCCCCCCCTAAGTTAGCACCAATTTTTTTTCTATCCCTGGTCGGTTGGTGAAGATAGTAGTAGACTTACCATATAGTGAGTGTTCCACAGATCGAGGAAAAGGAAGTTGTCTGGTTGTTCAAAGTGAAAGGGTCACAGTGTAGTGTAATTTTAATGTAATGTAATGCTTACTGCATGTCTCATGAATGTGATGACACTGAGGAAAAGAGACGAATAAGACCATGCACACTGATAGAATACAACCAAATTCAGCAAAAAACGTACCCTTGATACTGGGGGAGTCAAACTATATGACAAGAAGTGGAAGGCGCCATTTGTGATGTTGAAGACATTGGCACTGTGATAAAAGTGTTCAGCATGCATTGAAGTTTTAGCTTTAGCTAAAGGAATACAACTCACGGCAGGCGCAATGTGCCTCGGGGGGGGGGCAGTCGCCGCGCGCGCTTGTTGCGGCAACAGGAAATTCGTGAGCCAGGGGGAGTGTAGCCAATTCAGGGGGGTTGGGGGTGAGGGCAGTCACATGACATGCGTGAGAAGCTGGAATGTTCGAATTTCCTGTTGCCGCACAGCCGCGCGCGGTGACTGCCCCCCCCCCCCCCCCCCCCGGCACATAGCGCCGCCTTCCCTTTTTGAGATGCACGTGTGTTGGATGCTGTGACTTGGAAAAGGAAGCCATTTCCTAGTTCAATAATACCATTCATTTTGTGAGCCAGTACTAAATAAATCACTTCGCCTTCCTCTTCTCCTACAAACATTTTACTCCTTGCCGTACTATGGAGAATTGAACGGTCACCATGTCGGAATTCTGCTGTATCGGATATCGGCTTTTTGGTGAAATTATTTTGGACGCTATCAAAAGCAGCCGTCATTGTTTTTCTCATAGAAATGAACACCCTGTTTGGTTAACACATTGGCGCGGATGTCCTGAATTCGGCCCATGTGAGACATGTGATCCTGACTGTACCAGACGAATGCAACACCCTGGCACAAGATACGACCTATAATGGCGCTTTTCTGCGAATAACGTGTTGCTCAGGAATTTCTGGCTCTCTGTCTCATGCAATTGCACAGAGATTGTTCAAAACGCTAAAAAACGTCAACGAAAAAGTTAGCGCAAAAATGAAGGAAGTGTCTAGCAGTTCCGATATTAATGATATCAGATTTTTCTACATTTTCTTCTTCTGTGGGGCGCCATTCACTCCTGAAAAGGCTACTATTAGGTTTAAGGAGTGATGGAAACGTCGATTTTGATAGATAAAATCAATATCGACGGTTGGTTTCTTGTGAATGGAAAGTTTGCAAAATATGCCGAGCACCCTTATTATATTAGGTCGGTCCATAATTTTTGAGAAACTTTACATGTATTGTTGTAAAAATCTTTTGATAAGTATTGGGCTTTTCCAAGATGTCCTGCAACCCAGCACACAAGCTCGCCTATCCGACAGGCTAGCCATCTCGTTTGCTTGTTGCTTTCTTTAGCTAGGATTCCAATTTCTTTTCGAAACCTATTTCTGGGCCTCTTTCTCAGCCCTCTACCGATCATGTATCTTTCCACAGGCGCCGGAGCTCTAATGTTAGAATAACCACCAGATTAGTTGCAGCACTCTCTCAATCCCACAGGTTACCATCTACTGAGGTTTCCTCCTTTGTATCGATGATGTCTCCATACTCTCAACACCTTCGTGAACTGATTTCTACTATTGGCGAACTTGGAAAGACATCTGAAAAAAGTGGCGTTATTCTATCAGAGGCGCTTTTGGTGTGCCCAAGGTGAAGTTGCTAAGGTTTGGATATATGGAGTTTGTCGGTCACATCGCTGTACCTGATTCGGCTCTCAACCCAATCACTCTTCATCATTTTCCCAATGGTTTCCCATAATTCCTTCGGATGACTATTCGGTATGCTCACCGGCTTAAAGTGCAGTTCGAGGCCTACGGTTTCAGATGGCAACAACGGTCTGAATAGCTTATCGTGATTGATGACATTATTTATGCCATATCTGTCCCATAATATACTATAAATTCACGAAAATAAATATGAATAAAATAAAAGAAAATATTAATAAGAAAATAAAATAAATAATAAAATAGTGATATATAAAAATAAAACTAATCAAGTAGTCGATGAATGAATAAGTCTTCCTAACCATACATACATGAGTAGCGCTCTTTTTGCTACAGTCTAGGCGTAGCCTTCCAGCTTGTAGCATGATTTATCGTAATGATTAATAGGGTAAAATTAAAAAATTAAATTAAACTAAGCGCGGTAACATTGAAGCTTTCGTAACAAACGTCTTGTTACACTTTTAAGCTTCTCATTAATTTTGGCTGTTATTTCGTAGAAGATTGTTTATCAATCTGGAGTGCTTTCTCTGTTCCAAAGTTTATATTTTATGTGCCTTAATATTTGTGAAAATGTGAATTTAGAAAAGAAGTCAGTTGTGCTGCACGTTCATGTTTTAACTTAACAACACGTGCCGCAGCTGCCAAGGGTGAATGGGGTGGCAGAGGTAGTTGTGTTCATTGACATCTGGCATTTGAACGGTCACAGGAAAGGTGAAACACGTCATGGTCCTGCTCATGTTTGCTCCTCTTGTTACTTGCTCTTTCCGGATCCCATTTCCTGCTTCTTTTGCACTTCATGTCACAGTTTTTATTAAAAACAGGTGTTCTCATAGGAATTTGAAATGCGAATCGTTTCTCGAAGGTTCACAGTCAATTCCGGCCTCCGTTAGAGACGAGCTCAGCTCATGGTTCCCGGCCAGTGGGATTATCCATAATCACATCGCCAATTCTACCTCTTAGTGTTTTTTTCGGTTCCCTTGTGGTAGCCATCTCTTCGCTTAGATATTATGTTGCCTATAAGCCTCAATTAAATATAAATGTGAGAGAAAGCCTGAAATTCCCATAATTCTGGAATCTTGGAATATTTCATCGAATTCCCACCCTTCTGAGGCGGGTCTTTGGCGCTTTTAGATAATGAAGCCGTTATCGCAAGTAAGGGGGAGTGGCCGTGGCAGTTTGTCTACGTCAAATGAGGCGTTAATAATGCCAACATCTTCGTTGTGAAAGACTTTGAGAAATGAATATTCCACTGTGCTTGAGATAGTTTCATTTCTTTTAGTTGTATTTCCTCATCTTTTTAAAGTGTCGCCATTTCTTGAAGATTTTCATGATTGGATGGATTTCATTGTTTTCGCTCTTGATGTATCTGAAATCAAGCCCGAGTGCTGAATGATTGACATCTCCCGTCGCCAGAGGCATACATCGCGGGCACGTCATGTACAAAGAATTCGTTTTGCTCGTCAATATTTACCGACGCTCTCATCTTTACCGCATGAAATCGAGTTCTTTGAAATGCGCTCCCGGCTACGTGGCTCAAAGATTCGCGACTCTTTCGGCTTCGAAGCTATCATTTCCGATCCATTTGGGATGGGACGTGCACTCGTCACGCTCGCATCGAGCTTTTTCGATCTCATTGTTTTCTCGAGGTGAGGATTTATAACCTGGCCTCGTAGCGTTTCATTGAGGACCACATCAGCCTGTGTGATTGATAGCATCATTTCGTCCATCTCGAGGAGAAGCACTTCCCTAAACAACAGCCGAAGAGGCGATGCTCACGCCAGGCTTACGAGCTTGATTGAAGGAGCCAGTAAAGCTACCATTAGGGGTACCAGCAGTGGATGCCTTGAAATCCTCTGCAAGTTTTAATGCACGGGCTATCTGATGAATGAATAGCATCGGCTTTTACACCTGTAAGGTAAATGGCAAGGATCAACGCGGGGAAATACTAAGAAAATTGAAAAATTGATCGGCGTGAGGGTTGCGCCAAGCGTTTGACTTCCATCAGAAGTGCGTAAATTTCTGGATTGGGTTTCCGGCCTATTCATTGGTTTACGATGGCAACCCGATGACCATGTCACTTCCGTTCAGACAGTTGTGGAACCGACCGATCAGTCGACGTTTGAGGTAGGGATTCCTGTTCGACTAAGGTGGACCCGGCTTTGCACTACTTCTCGGACCATTGCACTCTCTTCACTCAGCCACTCTCTGACGTAAGTAGTGGGGCTGGAGATCCTCTCAAAATGCTTCTTTTTTTGGAACGTTGCATGAATTTGTCTGAAAGCCAATTCTTCTCCGTTTGGAGACCAGTGCCAGGTGCGTAATGAATGCTCCCTCTCTCCTTTCCTAGAGAGCCAGTTCCCAGTATAAGCAGTAGATGTGTCCATAGTGAGTGCGAGATGGAATTAAAATAGCAAAAACTTGTGTGCACTATTATTTGGTCTGCTTTTTAATTGCAATAGAGTCCGCATGAAATCTGCGTATATATGAATGACGTAGGCTGCCCTTCGCGTCACTGACTTATTATATGGTGCTATAATCCGGATTCTTGACCCCTCTTTTACTTTCGGTACCCCCCAGCATCATTCACCCCAAACATGCGTATGAGATGTTGAATCGGCTCCTTCAGTGACCAATTTTCCTTCCACGATCACCGCCTCTTGGATAATCTTAGGTGGGAAATGTGGTGCTCAACCAGGGGCCATTCCAAATGTAAGAATGGTGGTACTCATATTTTTTTTCGTGAACGAACTTTGAAAGGATGAGAGGGAATTCTGGGAAAGCGAGGGGTAGGGGACGACTTGAAAGGCGGTTTGTATCAGCAGAATCATGGCACGGTCAAGCCCCACCCCCGTCTTCATGTCAGAATATCTTCTCCTAAGCGTCTTTCTGCACCCGCACCAGATTGCGCTGCCCTCTTCCAAGCTGAAAGATGTCTTCTGAACCTTTTTCAGTTTGAGGGCGGCTGTCTAGGGTTAATGAAGCACGGTTGTCGGGTTCGCCTCCGCTCCACAGGATTCGACTGATTCCTTTCACTTCCGTTTGCAGACAATCTATTCGTCTTCCATATCTCACCATAGGAACGGTTTGGCAGTGACGGATGGTCCAAGCGGCGTTTGGGGATTAGAAATTGGGAAATTGATTAGCTGTTTTTAGAGTGACTGTTTGTCATGAACAGCTGATTAACTCGTTGATAGAACCAACCACCGTGAACCAATTAGGCCATCAGCTTGTGCCACACCCTCTCGTGCCGCAAAATACGAAGGTTAATTGGGCGTTGACTCTTGCTCATCTCTCTTTCGCTCTCTGTTTCAGTCATTTCGTTTAACCACCACTCAACTGCTTTACTGCTGTGGTCAGGTCGACTCCTGTTGTCATATTTATCGCTCCACCATGTTATATTTCGCTGCTAAATAGACCAATTCTTGCTTGGCCAGTCGCCTCTTTCCTATTTCTCCTTCCTTTTTTGTTTATTTTTTCCTTCAACTTGATAATTATCAGCACAGTTTTTCTGTTTTTCTTAGCATTTGTGGCACGCCTTTGAGCGTAAGGAATGAATAAATAACAGAATAAATTGGGCGCTATCGCAAGATAGGGGGCATCGTGGTGGCAATGCATTTGAAACCGCGTAAAACATCTCCTTTTGTTAAAAACGGACTCAGCCTCGGGCAAGGGAGGAGAGACTCCAAGGTGCGTGAGCCATTTTCATTTTCCCCGAATTCCTGCTCTCTCCTAGGCATAGTCCCAAAGATGCCGCCGTATATTGCGATAGCGTCAAATTGCTGTAAAAAGATGAAACCGCATTGTGGTGCTGATCGTATGTGTGGGTTTGCGCCCTTTCCTGTGGGAGTCGCATTATATAGCCCTCGCTTTGGACATGGTGAAATAAAATGCACTACAGAAAAACCAGTGGAACCTACCTATGAAACCGGTCATGTGGATAGACTCACGAGTGATCGCTGGACGAAGAGGGTGATGGAGATGTACTCAAGGGGTTAAAATAAGGCTCGGAGGCACCCGATGAGCAGACCCTCTCGTAAAATTGTACGGCCAGTTGTGGCGCAGAAGAGCCCGAAGCAGAGCGACCTGGAAGATGTGCGACCTGCGTTTCTGGCGTGCCCGGGACGAATAGCGGTCGAGAAGTAAAAAGTAAGAAGTAAGTAAGAACCTATGAGACTCGTAGACCAGAGGCTTTTGCTCTTCTTTAATTTCTGCTCCTCTTACGGTTGGCCATCCACAACAACAGTTTTCATTTTCAGACCCAAAATACATCTGTTAAACTGAATAATCTTCTTCAACGCAATCGTCTCCCCGACATTGCGGTCCCAAGATCGGTGTCGCGCGGATAGTCAGCGGCACCTGCGTCTCTGGGAGTTTCCTTCTCAGAAAAACCTTTTTCTTTCTGTAGGGGTCTAATGCGACCCATTCGCACACTACTCCGTGGTACCGATAGCGCAAAGAAAACGGATTATCACGAACTCTGCCCCCATTATCTTGTTTATTGCTTGGTTCCCTGTTATCATCGCTGTTCAAAATGTGAATGTAATCAAGAGAGTGCTAAGCTATTGGCAAAGTCGAAAACAATTCGAAAGACACGTACATCTATCGACGTTTAGAGATGTGCTGATCGGTACCATTTCCAGCCTAAATATCCCTTTCTTAAGCTTCATCGTTCACTCATGTAATTATTAGAGGGCGTGAACACACAAGGGTTTGTGGCTGTATAGGGAATTGAAATTTTTGAGGATTCTTCTATTGTATTTTGTATTTTTCCTTTCTTGTTGCTCTTGTACTCTGGAGCAGGGTTAACCATCTGTTGTACCAAGCTCAAGGAGGGTCGATTAGGGTGGGATTTTTTGAGAATCCCGTACACTTCGTTCTTTGCGTTCTTCGACCGTAGAAAGGGGTCGTACTTGGTATTTCAGAGGGGGAAGTATTACAGTTGGAAGCTGAGTTTTAGCACTGGGTAAAAGGAGGTCGCTTCAGGTTTTTTTTTTGAAGATTTCCAGTGAAAATGCTTGCACTGTTCGAAAATTAGGTATTAACCTTTCGCGTCCCTCTCGACGGCAACTTTGGAGGGAAACTTGAGGTAGGATTGGAGTATGCTGATTAGCCGTTAGTTTTATATACTATAGAAACGCCGTGGTTGTGGGGGTGGCATGTTGTTTCCGATAGTTTCACTCCCCAAAGGGTCAGATAATATGTCTAGAGCAATTATAGAAACATTCGTAATTCAAGTGGCGGGAATAAAGGTTACGCATGTCTTGAAAATGGCCACACTAATTTCGCGGTAGCGATGGTGGCTGGGACTGTTCTAGGCTGCACTTTCCAGTAATGACCTTGCTACAACTTCATTCATTTCCTTCTGCTACCAAGAAAAAGTTGAGAAAGGCGGATATGAGGAGAAGTATGCTCTTCATTCGCTCGAGTTCTCACCACCATTCAATAAACTTCTTTTCTCAGAAAGATGCTGCGTGGCCAAATACACTTTGCTCGCAGGCGGGAATGAGGATTGCTTCTTTTGCTTTTCGGTGGGTGGGGAGATGGAGGGGGGTAGGGGTGGTACTGATCACATCACGGGGCTACCGTCTAACCTTGAATGCAGCAAGCGCACTGAATACAAGTGTTAGTGTAAGGGCTAAGGTCCATATTGGAAATGATAAGTAGATACCTACCCAAGGAGTCCCTAAGTGGCCCATTGCAGTAGGCGCATCAACCGTGTTATAGGGACTACACTAACTGTTTAACATCCGCCTGTCTAGCTCATGCTCGCCCATCACTGGCGACGTGGAAAGGGTAATAACAGCGGTGTGCTCGATATGGTACCGTTGTCGTTATCGATCCTGAGCATTTATTTTTTGTATTAAGCAATCGTATGGGATCCTATCACTTCCTTCATAGGGTTAAGTTTGTCCAGAGAAAATGAAGAACCTCGTAGTGCATAAAATAAGGTCGTCTCTACAGCTACTCTGGAACAATAAACAAGCTCACGGCAAACGCGCCGAGAGGGAGTAGGTGCCAAAGGACACAGGCACCAAGGCATTCGCAAGTGCTTCATTCTAGGCGGATTCCAAATTATTGGGCATTTCCAAATTTCCGGCATAAGTCCCTAGCGTACCTTCCACAGACTGCCCATCCGATGAAAGCGCACAAGCTGCGCACTCATAATGATTGTGGAGATAGATGTTACATTCAGCTGGTTCTGAAAGGTACTTTTGAGCTGTGGGCCCTTACCCTTTCCAAACCAAGCGAAAGTTCGCGAAGGTGTGATACAGCAAAGAACCAAATGTTGCCAGTCAAACTGCAAACACTTTGTAGAACCAAATTTATCTATATATCTTACTCTTATAAAAATGGATCTCAGAAATACGAATCGGTATTTGAGACTTGGAAAAAGTGAAGTGGTCCTGAGGAGAATTACACATGGTCACCAATAACTGATATTTCTGAAGCCAAAATGAACCGGTTGAACGGCTAGGTTGGAACCTGGCTAAGGCAAGTGCAAATGCGACTCATGCTTTGAATCTTCATCTTTAACATGATTGCGTTCTTCAATTGCTGTTGATATGAAACTCTTCAAAATCTTTTTATGCGACGACGTTTCGGGCCTTAAGCCCTTCCTCAGGTCTACAAATACAAACATGCTAATTTACATCAACAATCGATCTAGATGTGACCAATACAATACATTGGAAAACGAAAAAGCCTTAACAACTGACCAACTTAGGAAAATTTGGGTTAAGGGCGGGTTGGTCCCGGGAGCTTCAGGTATTGCTGCAAATGATGTGGGATGAGGATGGAAAGGGCTACGTGAAAGGGGCTCACCTCTCTAGCTGCTCACTCGAAATGAAATGGGACAGTCAGATGAGGGTTGGCAAGGGTAGGTAGCGTTACTTAAGAAAATTTTGAAGAGTTTCGTATAAACAGCAATTGAAGAACGTATTACACAATGAAACTCAGGAATCCTATGATATTGGTCAATTTAACATGAATGTTTACTCTTAGAATGGAATCTGCTCTTCGAATGAAATCCTTTTTACAATTATTACTTTCATTTGTCTCTTATTATTATAGTGTTATGATTCCAATGTTTGGACCTGTGCGCAATATTATTGATGTCGGTCACCATCTGGTCACAGATCGCCTGTTCGCAGCGGCACTTGTGAGGCTTCCGTTCCAGCAGTCTAGATCCCTACATTTCAAGTCTCCATAGCCTCGAACTGATTTAGTTCTTGAGATTCCTTGTTTTCTCAACAGCTTCTATCATTAACGTAATCAAGGGTCCATGCCGATACCTACATAGCACAACCTTCACCTTTTTGCTTTGAGTTTTCGTTAGGTTTTTCCCACCTTGACGTTATAAAATCGTTGCCACGGCACTCCTCTCTAGCAAATTATAATTTTTTGGGTTTTTCTCCAATGCTTTGTTGGCAAGGTTATGCTGCATGCAGAGCTCGCGTCAGATTGTAAATCGGTGTAGGAAGCGATACGCTCGCGCCGCCCTCGCTGGATTCTTGCGTATGAAATGGAACCATAATTACGGAAGTAGAATTAGCCTAGCATTGGGCCTTAAGCGCTATCTAACCTTTTTTGCGGGTACACTCATCTACTAAAAGCTCGTTATCTAAAAATTCAATACCTATATTGCGGATTTTCCGATCCACCAATTCCTCTATTTCTCGGGTTCTCTTAAAATTAGCTCGATCACTTCGTGTCCGAGAATTTTTGCTGAACCGTTGATAACTTGATCTGCTCGGCGGGCCCAAACGCGCGCTACAGTGACCATGTTTGTGCGTGATTCTTTCATACACGTGATTCCCTGGTACTCCAGTTTTTTCGGCTTTTCTGTCTTACGGCTGTTTTTCGAAATCGTGCTACTCTCTATTCATCATTAGAGGACCATGTCCTTAGCGGTCTCAGGACATCTGTCAACCGTGAGGCCTTGGCGGTTCAGCGTTTTGTAGTGATGTCTGTGGAGCTCTCACAAATGCACACTATCACAGCATCTCCTCTTTCTTTATCTTCTTTAAAGGCTTAGTCCCAATAAGACACAAAGTGTGTGCTTTTCCAGCTACGCTCTCACCCTTTGGTTGACAGAAAGCCTTTTGTAACCGGCCTGGAGGGGGGCGGGGTCGAACGGGTGGCGAACATCCGAAAATTTCTGACGGGGAGAAACACTCAGTGAGATTAAAGAAGCTTCCACTCTCTAAAATCCCTTTTCTGCTGTAGGTGACTCACCCACATGGACGCTTCCGCACCCCCTCACAACGGCATGAGCGCCCACATTTCTCCGGCTCTCATAAAACAATTCTCAAAAAAATATTTCGTTTTTGAGACTTCTCGCGAAGAATTTGAGGTTTTCCTATTTCGTTCAACGAAATGATTTGTTGAGAGGTGTTTTTCCCTCCTTTCATTGTGACCCTTTCCTTAGTCTCTCTTTTGTTGTTGTCCTCAACATTCTCCCCACGGCGCTGCTTAACGCACTTCACCTTGTTATTGAAGAGGGTCCTAATTTTTTTTCGAGTTAAGGGTGAATTTGTGAAACTAGCGTAATCATGACCACTCACGGTATGACTTTGGCACCAATGGTGTAACAGTTTTTCTTTCCCATGGTCTCTACTCGAAACTGACCCACAAGGCTAAAAGCTAATTTCTTCACGATCCTTATTATTGAATCTTTCGTTTATTAATCCAAAATGGATGGCTGGCAAAAACTCATGATATTATACTGGAAATTTTGATGTCACTTGCACGAATTTTTCATTTCCTTACCAAAAACGATCTCAACAGGAAAAGTTTTCCAAGGTTTTTTTTATCTTCATGAGGCACTGGTTTCAGAGGTCTTATCTAATGATGAAAACCAGTTTTCGTTTAATCGAAGTAAACATATACGTGGGCTGAGGCCCAAGTTGAACTTTGAGAATGGGCTGCTGTTGCGTGCAAATCTTACTTTACACCGCTAGATATTGGCTTCCGTGTTTTCATCTGGTTCTGGGTCACTGGCTATCTACTCTTGTTCCAGTATTTCGCCATCAATCATTTCGTTTATCGCAAAAAACTTTTTTCGAATTTTCGTTCGTTATTCCGCTGCATATTTGTTCAAGTTATTTTTTGTAACTGTTGCTTATCGAATAAATCGATTTTCTAGTCGACTGTCGATTGGCGGATGTACCCGCTGGGCTGAACCGGTATGCTCCTGCTTTTGCGATTTCTAATTGGTGAGTAATCTCTACCTCAGTATCTTTCGTCATTATAGTTTGCTTCGTTGAGCTATTTCATTGTTTTGAAGTGTTGCACGACATCCCTCTGCGGCCTTGAGCATGTTTTGAAGCTTGTTTAGCATGTATAAGCGCTTAAGTTGGGCCGCTGTTGAAGAAGAAAGTGCTCATCCTCGATTGAGCTTTCGAACGCGCCATGCTTTCGAACTTCCATTAGAGATTATGATGCAGATAAGAACTTTCAATACGTATTGGCACTTCACGTAATTCGGTCCAGAAAAGTCGGTGTCCATATTTATTGAATTCGACTTGGCTGGGCACAACTATGCTATACTGTCTTGGTCAAAGTTGGATAAAATATGACGTTTGTGATGAAAGACAGTCAGTGCTGGTATCTAAAAGAGAAGAACGTCATGTGGTAGAAGGGCATCCACGGTCGCGGGGTCGAGTTCTCAGCTAGACCACAAATACCTTCCTATAACTGCAGTGTCGCGATCGTGATTATAAGAGCATGGCGTCACGGTTTTAGAATTGGTGTCCATTTTGATAGGAAACTGGACAAGAGGTGCGAGCAGGAACGTTAATATGTAAGCAAGAAGCACCGAGTTTTATGTGATGTCGACAGTGGGCGATGGAGAGACAGAGCGCTGCGAGAAAGGGGGCGGTCCGCTACAAATGGCAGCGGTCGAAGCGGTGAAGCGGTCGAACACGAGCAATATCTCCCTTGTCGCGCACGTTGGAGTCGCGTCATTATCACCACCCGGTGATAGGGTCGTGTTGCCACACTCAAGGAAAGAGTTTCCTAAGGATCTAACTGCGCCTCGTGCCTTCTAAGATCCATTGGCATCTGCATTTTGTTCTGTAAGTGAATAAGCACCCAGATGACCTAAAATGCGATCTGAAATTTGAATGCGCGGCGCAGAAATTTGTCAACGCCAAATTTTTTTTGATTCTCGGATGTGTTGTTAGACGAATATGATGCTGAACTTTTTCTTCACATTGATTCATATCTATTTTGTTTGAGAGCAATCAATTTCAGGATTTTATGTGTACGGTGTCGTCGGTTCCTCACCACATTCGACTGCGATCGGAAACCTTGCCGTAGTGAATTCGTGGTCAAGGCGTTCTCAGCACTGATGAGGACCCTATCAGAGCAGCGACGCCCGACCTCTGGTGAGTGGTTTTTTTTTGTAAAAGCTTTGAAACACCTGACAACTTCCAATGGGTGGGGAAGAGAGGGGGAAAGGTCTTGCACATTCTCAAATGATGTTCATTATATTAGTTTGTAAGCTCACATTCGCAAAACGCGAACTGCGGCGTTAAAACAGCAGTCAACAAACAAACGAGTCAAAATTGATACCTGCTAGGGTTCTCAGCCTTGCGGTCCACCGCCGGTATCGCCTAACTGGGTCATCGCGTCAGACTTGTGAGTGCTAATAAGCTAAGGTAAATATAATTGAAGCTAGTTGAGGTGAAATGATGCCCCACTGGTGTAACCCATAGCACAACAGCACGGAAAGCTAGAGGTGCGGGTTCGATTCCCGCCTGGAGCGAAAGTTTGCCCATAACTCGCTACCTTGTGAAAGATTTGCAACGTGAACTCGGCATTAAAACAGCAGCAAAAAACAAAGCAAGTCACAAATTTAAGCTCAGTTCTCCAGTTTCGAGAATAGTTTATGTTGTTAACTAAAAGAGTGGTTTGGAAAGCACAAAATAGGGTTTACAGTGAAGGCATGAATTCTCCAATAAAATTTTCGAGATTTTTCGCTAACATATGATTGATAACCTTTATTATATCTTGTTGGAACAACACGGCGGGTTTAACATTTTGGGCGGAGCCGATTAATGGGTGACGCTCGTGAATGATGAATTATGACAAGCTATTTCACCTGTGCCATGAAGGTCTCATAAAAGGGTTCACTTGTCGTGGGAGGGGGAACACCTGATCTGAACCTAATCTGTAAAATTCTCTTAAAGCCTCAGTAAAGCTGTACAAATTCATGCCTGAAAAACACGGCATCATAATGTTGATTTTCCGGCTTCTTCGCTTCGGGCGTTTGCCCCTCTTATTATGTTCGTTTAACTGGTTGTTTTGCCGCCTTTTATTCGTTTTAGGACTAAAATTCTCGAAGATGTGAAAAGGCGTCCGTCTCAAATCAATCGTAATTCAATTTGAACTCTGCTGAAAAACGACTTCTATTCTGCCTTTAGCAAGTAAACATCGGCACCAATATGGGGCATCATGCCACTTTTAAACTCTTCTCTCTAGGGAACTGTCGCTGGAAGAGTTTCGCAAAAGATTTCACTATGATAAATTGAGATTGTTCCACGCAGTTATAGCGAAGAAGTAAGGGGCGGGGGCAGCCGGGAATTACTGCTAGAGTATTAGTAGCTAAAAAAGGGGAAAAGTATCACTTCTACGAGGTGCTTCCCACTTTTTTGCCACCAAAG
>MU882746.1:0-19835 GCA_036418205.1 Ostertagia ostertagi
AATGATAAAATTGTCGATGGATTAATGATGATACTTTTTTGAAAAATATAAAAAGATACGAAGGTGCTCATAGAACGCGGCCCGAGTGTGTTAAATGTGATTTCCACGAAAAGATTAAAGGTCAAAGAAAGAAAACTTACCTAATGAAAAGAGGGGCGGATCCTCTGAATGTGCGGACCAACACGCAATTCGCAGCGAAGGATGCGGCCCAGCGATCAAGCATGGCGTTCGCGGCGCTATCGGCGCGTCACGCCCACCGACTGGGCTACCACTCATTGTGGGTCTCTAGCCATTCAGCAGTGGGAGAGCGTTAGCTTGGGAGAGTGCAGCTCAATGCAGAAATCATCAGGCAAGTGAAGGGTCCCATTTCTCGGGCACCCGGTCAATTCTCATGGTTTTTTTCATTCTTCCTCAATGGCCTTCCTTACCTTGATTCCTAGTGGGTTGCGTTCTAATCTTAACTCCGCCTGTCGTTCTTTTTTCATTTTTGGCCACGTTATGCGAAGATGGCACAGTTTCAAGAGTGTTCCTTAACCACACGATTATCGCATCGAATCCCATTCCAGCCGTCCAAGCTTTTCATCTCTACGAAGCCGGGTAAACGCTACTGGGATCGAATTATATATTGTTCATTTCGCTTGATAACGGCAGTGAAGATGTAAAGTATAACGCCAGTAATGAAAAAAAACGAGGTAAAACCAACCAGGCCGAAAAACCCAAACTACCAAGACTAGTACATCGGTTCGCAAGCAGGATCCATGGTAGTGGGTGGAGTTCATGGTGGATCCCTGGGCCTTAGCGCCTTCCTTTGTTGATTCGTGTCACCGAGTGCTTACATGGTCTACATCGTCACTCAACATTCCCGACCAAAGTCTTCATGTCTCCCAGAAATACCTTTAACTACCTACATACCTGCCTTTAATTGATCACTGGCACTGATGCGGTAAACAGAACTAAGAACATTGCGCATGTGGCGTCCAGGATTCGGAAGCGGGATCGAACACGTAGCGCAACTCGAAAAGCAACTTGAGCGACGCCGAGCAATTTGCATTTGCGAAAATTTTTTCCTAGAAACGATTGAGGTGAAAAATGGTAGCAATCACTCAATCACATTGCGCACTGTGATACGGAATGGTCCTCTGACGCGCGACTGGCGAAAAATAACGTCATTTGTGATTTTGTGTTTTTTTTTCATGAAATGGTTGATCACGGGGTGAAAAATGATTCTGAATAATGCGATCACATGGTTTCCGTGCTGAGACTAATTCAGAGAAGCAAAGACTAACACCACTCACAATTAGCAAATCAGATCTAATCTAGATACACATTACCTTCTCAGCTGATCTAGTTGACGGACTTTGTAGCGATAATGAGTGTAGGTTGCTCGCTTGTTCTACGTAGTTGCTTTCTAGATTTTTGTACTCGGAGCTGAGTACGATTTTACCAAAATAACGCGAACCGGAAATCGGAAGAGTTGTGCAATAGGGAGGGAAAAACCTCAAGAAGAGGGTTACAAATGTTATAGCTGCTTGCCTAAACAAACAGTTAACGTTACCAGGACTTTGGCGAGCAGGAGTGAGGTGGCAGCGATTTATTTGATCCACATCTGAACGACCAACCATACCTTCTATCCCTCGAAAGTCTGTTAATTGCTACCAAGTTATCAAATCTCGCGATGGGGGGAGAAGGAAACACCAAGTTGCCATCGTGTGGCTACCGTAATTGTATAGCCATTATAGAGATACTCATTCCTTGGCGCATTCGTGAGGTTTTATCAACTCCAAGTGTTTGTCCTCCCGCGAACCTTTATATGACTTCTAACAGTGGTGCGGTGGGTTATCAAGTAACCAGCTTTCCCGACGTTGACCACTCATTTTGTGCATACCCAACGTGAGCTTCAATAGTACTGACCCAGAGCCGAATCCTTGTAGAGCATTAGGGGTGCTGTAGTGAGGGGGAGGGAGGTGCTACCACATTACAACATCAGGAAACATTGATACTCCACCACAGGTTCAGTTCCTGAGTTTACTCAGGGTCTCTGCTACTCCCCATGTCTTGGTTTTCGTAGCAGCCTGGGGGTTATCATGTAATAGCAATCAGAATATGACCTTCATCGCCGTAGGCCCATCCCCTCATCACCTCGCTCTACGAGCCGTATACCAGATCCTATCAACATTCATGTGGCCTACGTGTGAACTGCATACCCACAAGCATAAATACCGACGCACAACGTGAGTGGTTTTCACACAATTGTGGTTTTCTGCAGGCATAGATCCTGTTTGTTTTCGCTGAGCCTTAGAATGAAGGGACACGAGCCTGCGTTGTCACCCCGGGCTGTGCTGGGTATCGAAAAATGTGTTGTGCGAAAGAAGTCGCGAACTAATGCATAAGGGAGTTGTTTTCAAATTGGTGGTAAAATGGACTCCTCATGACAAACAAATATTTTCGCAATTAAGTAAATCGATTAACAAATAATTCGCTAACGATGATGAAAGCCTACATGGAATATAGAATTCGTTCGGCCCGTGTGACAAGTTTTAAAATAGCATATATGTTTTTCGTATTTTCCTATATCTTTTTGAACCCACGAGCCGCAAAAATGTGCTGTAATGGCTTCATCTATGAGGTGACGAACCTTTAAATTACAACAGAGAGACACAAAAAAACTTTCTAGCCAACTAATGAAACATTTTTGCGTCACCCTTAGACTAACCGTCCGACGCCAACTTTAACCTCAAGACATCCTGACGCATGGTGACCATTACAAGTTTTCTGAAAAAGCGATCGGCAGGGGCCTCATAGCCAAAGTTTCTTTATCTGATACAGTGACTAAAGCAGTTTCATAGCTGCTTCAGGGTGGCGCACGCAACTACGGTAGGCTTCCTTGAGCTCGACGGCGATGGCCGATGTATTCTGACGACGGTGACGGCAGAGAATAAAGGCATACTTCTAGTTACAGAGGTACATTTCGAGAATATATTTTCCTACACGGCTTCCATCAACAACGGCAACTGGTGTGGCGAAAAAAGTTGGTGCAGTTCGCATGAGAGCTACAATTGAAAATAAGGTTATTAAATTTTTTGCTATTTTGCATAGTCCGCTTGATGTGGCTCGAAGTATATACGGTAGATATACGGTAGACTCCATAGAGCGTACATGTGAAAATACCCTTATGCAAAAGGTTCATGCGAATCGTCGAATTATTGCATGCCAAAGCACCATAGATTCCTGGTTTTGGCAAAGGATCAAGTATCACGTGTTCTCGAGAGCACGCCCTTCGAGCCAGTCGTCAGTGGAGAACGTGGATGTACGAAAAGGAGCGCTTTTTGGCGTCGTATTTTGCTATTTCCATGGCCCACGTTTCAAAAATGAGCAATCAAGTGTTATGTTTTAGATGCAATAAATGCATCCTCATCCCTTTATTGGAAAGTGAAGAAATTGGCGCAATGACAAAGGAAATATCCGTCAAAGATAGCACGCAGAGTAGGAAAAGGAATACCGACGCTTTAGAACAGAGCAATGACCAAGAATGAGCTTGCAAAAGAGACACGAATGATGGAGCACAGTCAACGAGACCGACCAAATCACACTATTTGCACATCGGAGCAGAACAATTGCACCGTAAGTGTTTGCCGTCGAACTGAAGTTCAGATTGAAAAGAAGACGGCTGTTCGGAAGAAAGTTCGAGGGAGACGTTGTGTGCGAAAGTGAATTTGACTGAACTTTCCGCTCTCAATCGGCCACTATCAGGCAGAAAAAAATGGGCGAAATGCATGCCAACACATGACAGCGTACGTAGTGACGACAGGTGATAACGGAGAAGTTGCTGAAAAGCACTGCACACGCCGCTACCGTACTCCATGGCCATACTGGCCACCATCCCGATGAGTAATCGATCAAGGCGTGGCGTTATCAGAGAGTAATTTTTCAAAGAAGTCACGTTCCGCTGAATATCATTTGGGATGCACTTAAAGGGATCATGCGGGATCGTGTCACTTCATTTGAAAGTAGAACAACATGTGTAAAAGAGGGTCGCCGTAAGGGAAAAAAAAAGGAGCTATTGAAAACAGTGACATTAAGGCCTTGTTTTCCTTGTGAGGTCGAACGCAGCATGATGGAGAAACTTGGCGGGGCAAGGGAAGTGAATACGCTAGAGAGCACTTGTATAAGAGAGCGCAGACACCGTGGGTGCTGTGAACGAATAAAAGAGGCAGCAGTTACAGAGGGTAAGGCAAGGCCTCAGCACTCGGATGTAAGACTTTGCCGAAATCGCGCAGATTTTCGCTACGTCTGCGTCCGTCGCGGCCAGTGAATCACGCGCGAATCGCTAGTAGCGAAATCGCGCGATCGCAAAGACTGAAATTGGCCTTACAGCGGTTAAGGCATGGCCTCAGCGCCTTTGCCGTACACCTTGAAGGTGACATTCTCTGACTTCTACACTTGCTATTCTTGCTACCTCATTCGAGAGAATTAAGTTAGAGATCTAACAAGGAAGGCTCCCAGGTCGCCATGTCTATTCAAGAAGAGACGTAATACATCACTAGATGTGCCTATTGAAGCTGACTTTCAAATTCTCCGTTAGAGCGGAACCCCGCTGAGGGCAAATATCTATGGAAGGACCACCCGGCAAGGGTCGGCGTTTAGCCATTCAAACGTCATGCTATCAGGTCCCTGATCGGCGTTTGCTGTCTTGCGGTTTGTCAGGGGGAATTAGGCTAAATTAGGTTACGTAGAAGTCCGTAGCTATACGTCCTGAAGAAAGATCAAAACAGTACAGATCCCGATCAGGGCCGAACCGCGCTACGACTTTTGAACTGGCAATACCATTGCCGCTGCGCTGTTTTGCTGCATAACTCCATTCAGAGAAGCGTTTAGCAGATTTGGAAGATAGATTTGAGATCAGCGTTCAAAGGCACAACTAGCGATATACATCTCCTCTTGAATGGCCATGGCGACCTGCGAGCCTTTCTGGTGAGAGATTTTCAAGTCGAACGCTAATGTCACAACCTCTCTCTTAACATTCTTCCAACCACACATAAGCCCTCTGTTTCTCCGAGGGCCAGATATTCGGCTATTGAAACCATCCCGGAAGCGTGTTTTAACTTCGCTACTTTCCTGCAGCATACGATAAATATATGCAGTGGAACAGGAAAAATGTCGCATCGGGAATTCAGCGTATTTCCAGGAAATTTATTTTGTTGCCATCGGCTATTGTTGGTTGAACGAGAATCCTTCCCCCCCCCTGAGAGCCCCCCTGAGAGCCTGTAAGATATTTCTGACTGTACAGTTAACATGGAACCCTCAAAGAACTAACTGTACTGGGATGGCCTAGAGAATTTTGCCCGAACAATTCTAACCCTCCTTTTCTCCATTTATTTGGATGCGAACTTATCTTGATGGATGACATTCTGTATTGCTGAGATATGGCTGATCCTCAATGCATTGCAAGCTAACAAGAAGTGCGCTAGAGAGCCTCTGAGGGAGCTGAAGGTTGAAACTTCCAAAGGGGTTGTTCAGCAACGCTCACCATTTTTTTATATTCGGAGAGAATAGGGGAGTGGAGTCATAATTCCACCACTCAGTAGCGATGATCGTTCTGTTTTTCAGATACATCTCATTTCAGACGGGAGACTCATAACAAAAACAAGGTTTTGATGAGTATTTGAAATTCTGCTACATTAGCTGTCTGAGCGTCCACCATAATTCGAGGGCAAAGCATCCTTCATCGTGATGCAACCTGACGCAACAATGTCAATCCCGAAAATATAGGCGACGGACGTCTGCAATAAACCCCATTCGCGAAAAAAAGCAAAAATTTATTTTGCTTTTTGCTTCGCGAAAAGGGTTTATTGCAGACCGAAACCCATGCTTGAATGAGAAGTTCACAGATCACACAGCGCTTACCCAAGAAATGCTTGATGCGCGCTTGACTTCTATCCCATAACGTAAATATTTCAGTTCAGAAAATCTTATGCACATAGGTTCTTCGGATGACCGCAGAGATCGTCGAGCGCTTGCTTTTGACGTCTTTTTTCTGGAGAAGCACGAATGTCCGGAGAAGAAGCGTCTGAAGATTCCATTCGGACTATTGAACTGATGAACTTTGTAGGAATTATCCTACTAAAATATTCCATAACAGTGTTGATTCCTATGAGTCGAAAATCCAGAGTGGAAACCGAAAATTATCAACTGATTTGTGCTGAAGATAGCACACCTGCACTTGGGACTGAGTCAGTAAGTTAGCATTAGTTTAACGACTTAATTGTCTTCGCGTAGAACAGTAAAAGAAAAGCAATTGCACATTTGGCTAATTATTACACAATCTATTAGGTTGTCGGAAAAACCTTGCTCATTTACATCTTCACCTTGCAAAGTCTTTTGGGATCGTTTTCACACATGGACTGTGAAACATTTGTGAACGGTGGTCAATTCTCTCTCCAGAGTAATTTGCCATTGAATTTCGTAGCTTCTGTCGCGGATGAAATTTCAGTGAAATAGTCTTTCACTAAAAGTATGTTCGACTGCTCCTGCTGTTTTAAGCCCAGAAAGTACGTTGGAAGCAACGCGGCAAGAAGCTCCCGTGTGCCATGGACCTCTAGACTATCTTTAACAACGGCAACTATTGGGTTGTCTCATAATTCCTGTCGCATTTCTATTCAATTTCAAATTTCTTCCGTCTAAGACCGTTTCATTGCGAAATACGTTAGTATGTTGAAGTATGCTTCAAGAGCCTTAACAGCATGGTTTCGGAAGCGCAAGCCCTAACGGGTTAATCAACTAGGAATAAAAATAGGTCAGTGACTATAATGAATGATTATGCTTTACGATCCTCAAATGAACTCTGTAGCAAGGAGGACAACAGAGAAGATCAGCGCTGTGTTTGACCCAGTCTCTGCTACTGATAGGGTACTGAGCTAGTGGTCCAATCGCAACGGCAAAGACGAAACGAGCTATGAACTTCAACCTCATACTGGGCCTGCGGTCATTTTTGATGAAGGGCCCCTTGCACCATAAATTGGGAGTGCCTCCGACGTTGTTACCAGGGTATTGTAGCAGATACCCGCACCAGCGCACGCCATCAGTAGGGAAAGGACTGCTGCAGAATGAAGTCTTGATGGAAACCTTATGGTCCGGCCGACCATGAGCGAGAAGCACGCCTGACCATCTGGGAAAATTCCATTCTGGGACGGCAAAAGCAGAGCCTTCCCTAATCGGTCACCAGTGGAGAATGAGTCATGAGTCCACTGCGACAACAACATGGCACGTGATGGCTACCTCGCAGCAGGAAGCACCAGCTCAACCAAAGCCCGAACTCCGTTTTCTGAGAATATCGCTCTCGTTTTGTTGGATTCGCTAGGTGGCCTGGTTTGGGAACCACTTCAATGTATGAAGACAAGCATTGCTGAAGTCAGCGCGGAATAGCCCTCTAGGCTGGCTTCGGGGTTGCGAGGGAATCGTCAGAAACGTCTCAGATTCTCCTTTCTCCGAATGTACGCCAGACCTCACATTGCAATGCCAACTCACCACGTTCTGAGGGAGATAGCCAGGGCCACGATACCTCATCCACCATATAGCATTGGCATCGCTCTATCGGACTATCGCCTCCCCTGCGCCCTGAATAAGCATCTGCCAGAGAAGAAAGTTAAAGATTGCGACCACCCCAAAAACGACCTCTCCAAATTCTTCAACTTCCAGCTTCACTCATTCTGGGCGGAAAGCTTCCAAACATTCCCTAGCAAATGTACGTATATCAGTGACTGATGGTTATGCTATTGATCAGTTGTTTCCTAGAAGAGATAAATGTTTGAATAAACAAAAGTAACGAAATTGAGGCAGGAATTATGAGACAACCCAATATTTGGGTTGCCGGTGTCAGAACCATCAGAAAAACCACAAATCTGGTCAATCTGCTCCACTGAATGATGAGTGTACACTGATGCTTATTGGAGGATCCCGGCGCAGAGCATGGTAACTGGCAGCTTCGTGTTTTCAGAAAATATTAGCCATTCCGCAGATTGCATCAAAAACGAGTGGACTTATGAAGAAAGGATAATTTTTGTTCTGCGCGACCATCATCTTCAAAGGCGCAGCACTTTTGCATGAACATTTTGATTTCCCGTCACTCTCTCATTTTATCCAGCGTCTTTGCTGGCGGTAAGAAGCATTGAGACCTAAACCACACGAGGAAGCACCACTGGCTTGGGCGCGTACCATGGAGGATTTTACCCCCGAGTTAAGAGCTGGAACCTGGGAAAAACATTCAGTCGATGAATCTGCAAATGCTACGTTCACTGAACCCTTATCAATGAACACCACTGCAATTGGTGAACAGTAGTGTAGGTATACGGTTGAGCTCGTCGACATGGCGCTCGAATATAAGTTTACTTTATCGCGATAAGGCTCGTAAAAAAATAAAGGGGAAGATTCAAGGAAAGCCTCCAAGCTCCTTAAGAGAAGACTTGACACACCTGTTTTGTTCAGCAGACCTGGCACTATCAAATTCCCATCAGCCTCCGTTGCTGTCGAATCAACCAGAAGAAGGTGTAGCCCAATGTACCAGTCTTACTCGGACAAGACTTCTCTATGATCGCCTTGAAGCTTAGGATTAGTTTCTCAAGAAATGGCAATCACATGGAGGTCCCTGAAAGGCAACAGTTGACGACAAGTGGGGCATATATTTCGTAGTTTTTGAAAAAAACTGAGTTGTCGAAGGCTCTTCCGACAAGCTAACACTAGGTTGGCCGATAAGTGGTGTCATTTTTTTTCCGAATGGATTCTTTCCTAGAGGACGCCAGATTTTGCACTAAAAGTTTCGAAAGGGAATTCTCCACTCTATAATACATATTCGTTGTACTGCTTCTATGAACATTCTAAACTAAGTAAGTTACAGGCTTTCAAGTTTCAGTAGACCAAAAGTAGCCAGAGCAAAAGTACCAGAGTTGTTCCTCTAGAAACTTCCCATGCATTCTCACTATTTTACATCACCAAGAAGCGTCCTTTTTAGTCCTGTTCGCTTTTGCTTTTCCTTTGGTCTGATATGATTCCAGGCAATGAGAACGACGGCATCACTTTCAAAAAAAATTGTTCAAAATGTCGAAAAATCAGTCAGTTATGTACCCGCATTTGGTTACGACTGATTAGCCTTTCCGTCGGTTTTTCATTGTCCCAGCGGTGAAAGCTTTTGGGTTTATATAGTGAGTCTTTTGGGTCTTTTGGGTCTTTTGGCTCTTTTGGGTCTATGGGTCGACGAGATGGCGGTCAACCACCGACTATTGGTTTAATAGCTGAATTTTGGAAAAGGATGACGACTTGTTGGACAGTCCAGTGTTGCAATGAAGAGGACTTAATTGGGTGAGTTGCGCATCACTGATTTATTCCATCGGGAGCAAAACAGAATTAGAGTGAGTTGCCGGTACCACTTTGGTCTAGTGAACTTCCCATTTTGCACGCCTGTAATTTGAACAGTTCACAAGGACACAAAATTTTTTTCAGGGCGGAGAAGTTCGTTTCACACCTCACATTATGTGAAAAAGGATCTTATGGGAAACATTTCCATTCAAAAAAAACGACACCACCTACCGTACAACCTAAGACCGATATAGCAACTCAGTACTGCTCGAGAGGTAATGCAATTCGTATCCTAATGTCCGACTAACTTTGACTTTTCACTTCCTTCCCGATAGAACAAAAAAACTTCCGTGTCTCTAGTGGGGCAATCGTCAGAACTGTCTGCAGCTCCTCTGCAGAAATCTGCTAATGTAGTCCAAGTAGAGGAAGGTTCTGGTTAGAGTTGTTCATAGTGATAGCTGATTTCTGGTAAATGATAGTTGTAATTAGTGACAATCGATAGAATACAACTGCAACAGGCTAATCATTTCATTGGCAGAAAACATTAACATTTTGTGAAGGCCGTCACTTGTGGTGCATGGTCTGCACCCGACACTTTCTCGCTTTTTGAAGGGGAGGGTATCTCGCTTGTTGGAAAACGAAGGCGTTTTCAAATGCCATAAGTCTGTGAAACCCTAGTGCCATTCCAATGCGGTATGATCTATATAAGCACTTGCGTGGACTGACCGTGGCGCAAGCCAGGGCTTTTATCTTCGAAAAAAAAACTAAGGATCGATCAAGCGATCCTTGAAGGTGGAAGGCTCGGTTGTTCTAGAAGACGTACAATCCAGCATCCGATTCCTGGCCGTGCGCCTGCTAATGGGCCATTGCATCGTTCCCACCCACTATGGCTTTGGAACAATAATATTGTAATCCTACGGGGCATTGGAGTGTTCCTGTAAAGAAAGCTCCAATGAATTATTTGCCTTTAATTCTGCATAGATTGGGTCAAGATTTTTCAGACAATGTTCACTCTGAGGTGAAGAAAACGTGGCACAGCTTCAGACTGCTCACTGCTCTGGAGGCGACACCTCTCAATTTCACCAGCCCTCGCTATATGGTGACGTCTACACCGTCACGCTAATCACTCTGTGAATAGTTACGTATTTAGGAGTCGCTCTTACCAATGCGTGCACTTATCGCCTTTCTAGAGCGATTGGACACGCCTTGGCACATCGTAAAAGGCGTTGGAGTCTATTTGAACACGAGGTCATGCTGCAGAAAATTATTGCATGGCATTTCTTATCTTGTTGGCTGCAAGCATTGATCGCCGCTGCAGAAAAGGAAAATGCTTTCATGCTTTTCCGAGGGAAATCTAGTTGCGACCAAATGGGTCGTGCAGTGTATGTAAAAGTGGCGGTAAGCCCCTGGTGAGTTCGCAAAAACAGTAATTTATACAAAAAAGTTTTGAGCCAGAGAAACACGAGCGAAAGCTGGCTTGGCTGTGCGCCAAGTATGTAGGCGTCATGCGGTAGTGCGCGTGTTGACGCTGTTCGCAGGTCCGCAATGTCCGCAACATCCGAACTCTCCACAGCGTACGCAACGACGCAAAGTATAAACTAGTCAGTCTAAGGCTGCTTTCATACTTCGCGCCGGTGCGGTCGGTGCGGTCGGTGCAGTCGGTGCCGACGGCGCCGACCGCACCGACAGTGTGAAGAGCGTCAATACGCGCTCTGGCGCATGACGCGTACGTTGGGCGCAGATGGCGCGCTCCGATCGATAATCTTGGTTTTGGTGTATTTCTTGTCTTTTTCGATGTTTTTTTGCGCAGTCTTCCTTTTATTCGTGTGTTTTCTGTTCATACTTATTCTTTTATGTCTTGATGAATACTTTTCAGTTGTTCCGCGGACGAGCGACGTCGTACAACCCCGTGAACGTGGCTTCAAGACCCAGTGAGTTCATCATGAGCAATTTTGTTTATTCGAGTGAACTGTATGTTTCCAGTAGTTGCTTTCTCTTCGATACGATTTCCTGCTGGTGTGCGAATAATTAAATTACCAAGATCCGGCGGCCTTTCGCACACCAGCAGGAAATCGTATCGAAGAAAAAGCAACTTCTAAAATTATAGAGTCCACTCGAATAAACAAAATTGCTTATGATGAACTCACCCGGTATAGCCACTCCACGGGGTAGTACGACGGGGTTCTACGAAGTCGCTCGTCCGCGGAACAACTGAAAAGTATGAAACGAGACATAAAAGAATAAGTATGAGCAGATAACACACGAATAAAAGCAACACGGCGCAAAAAAAAACATCGAAAAAGACAAGAAATACACCAAAACCAGGATTATCGATCGGAGCGCGCGATCTGCGCCCAACGTACGCGTCATGCGCCAGAGCGCGTATTGACGCTCTTCGCACTGTCGGTGCGGTCGGCGCCGTCGGCACCGACCGCACCGACGCGAAGTATGAAAGCAGCCTTATTGGGGCGGAGCGCTTTCGAAGTCCTGCTCAGCAACCAGCGCACCTTTCGTTGTGAAGCGCCACATCTCGCTTCCCTGGCAGCCAAGTAACTGATTCGTGTGGTGCACATGCTTCCCCGATGCGCTCCCTCTTTATCGTAATCGCTTCCTTTAAGGCAAAAGTCAGGCTCGTGTTTGGGCATTATGGCGCCTGAAATTGAGTGTAGAGATGGGAGGTGGAACGACAGTGAAGAAAAAACGCAAAGAAACCGTCGACAAGACCGAAATCGAAACCCCTTCCCTTCTAGCAGTGAAGGAGGCTTGCTCGGGGGAGAGCCACGTCCAAACGAGTTTTTCAATCAACCGTCGATGGACTACGAACTACAAGGGAGGGGGTGGGGGCAATAAAAAAAACAAAATAAAAATAAAAACTTGTCTCCCACAATTCAAATATTGTATATAATACCACACTGCTTAACTTCACAACCCAATGATCCAACAAGACTGAAAGCTGCGATTTCATTTTAGGCAAAACTCATACCGCTCACCTAACCCGCAGGCAAGACACATCCACGTTGGTACCCCTTTTAAAAATTACGATCCCCTTCCTCTTGCCGAGCCTCTACACCCCCGCTCCCCTAAAATACACTCACAGTATTACGGTACCCTGTATTCCGTGTGTTGCCCCTATACCGTTCGTACTACTCTGCATCACGTACTACGACTTGAACACGCGTTGCATCGAGTTCGCATGGGGGAGCATACGCAAAATTCCCCTCGGCCGCATTATTTGAGGCGCCGCGCAATGGATCGCGCCATATCACTAATCTCATCCACCCCAAGTTACCTTCTGTCTTAACGTCCAACATTTCTTCCAAAACACAAACAGATTTTAATTCTACTCAATACGCATCAGCAAACTCACCGATGTGCTTGAGAGCAGCACACAAATAAACCAAACTTCTCTGAACACTAATGTTCACAACCTGTGTCTGCGAATCGCGCCCCTAGGTCGCCATATCCCATGTTCTCCCTGAGTTCTGGCCCGCCTAATCCTAATACAATGATCTCCCTGCCCTTGACATCAACTGGATCGACGGAAACCGCAGCCACCGCCTGATGCATCCGAGGATCATCACGGTGACCCTCTCTCTTCTCACACCTTCGTCTCCCCCGTGCGGTCGGATATTCGCCGCACGCCTCCCTACTAACGTCCCCCCTGCGTCACTGTCCTCCACCGTCGACTCCCAGCTATTCAACTAACGTCCCCCCGGACTAACACCGGAGGACAGTGCTCCCCCTTTCGTCGTTCCATCATGGCGTTGCGGCTACGACTAGGGCGTGGGCCCTTAGAACGTCCTGTGGAATTCTGCTGTCCGCCGATTCATATAGTTCCAGCGCTCCGTGGCGAAGAATTCACCAACCTTCGAAAGTCTACACGACCGCCCAAATTCGATACCAAGATGCAGCCCCGAACGAATCGTAAGGTCAATGAAGATCTGTTTACTAAACATATCATTCATTATAGTCTCTTAGACTGATAAAACTACTAACCAGTATGTTCTGTTTTGGGGGTTCAGAGAAAGGCCACAAAATCCTAACCTGTCTATGAGTGTCTTTAATTTCAATTCAATTATTCAGCGTTGTCTTATGATCTAAACTGCTAAACACGGAAGGTAGCAGGCATGTGCTAGGCAAGCAGTCAAGGCTTGCGATCCCCGAGGAGGGGTCAAACACACGAGAAAGACTCCCAGATACTCGTTCATACCGGCAGTGCCACCGGGGAGGAACACCTTCCCCGAGCAGCCTAACTTGCACACGGAGCTAACACCGTCCGATTCGACAACAACTGCAGTCTTGGACAGAGAAACAAAATTCACAAAAATGCGCGTCTTCTCCTGTTTGAAAACTTAAATCTTCATCAACGTATAGAGATAAGTGTATAAGTAAAATCTGAAAGCCACCTGTTTTCTCCTAAAAAGTTCTTCAACGTGTTATCAAATCGTTTCCTTTCTACAAAAAACTGCTCCGCCCGTTGACCGCCTCCAAAACCGGGTTTTTGGCTTTAAATGACTATAACATTCGTTAGAATGAACCTTTAGCGATTCTTGTCCCCCCGGGATAAACTAGAAGTTTGAGCTTTCTAACGAATACTTGAACTCTTTCCAAATTGATGGAGTCAAAAAATCGCCCCGTTGGACCGTTTTGGGGAAATCGCGGACCGATTTTTCGCAGAGCGCTGGTTTTTTGGCTTTGAACTGTTATAACTTTCTTCATATTCAACTTTTTGCAATTCTTGTCCCCCTGGAAGAAACTAGAAGGTTAGTGCTTTCCAATGAATACTTGTTTTCCAAAATGACCCGTTCAAAAAATCGCCCCGTTGGACCGTTTTTTTCATGAATTTTCGGAGCTACTCTCCTGAAAACACGAGTTTTCAACACTCAAACACTGACAGCTCTCTTCAAACTCAATTTTATGGGGAATAATGATACCATGACATCGCACAAGCTTTGTGCTTCATAACAGATACTAAACCTTTTCAGGAAGTCGCCAACAGGCAAAACTTTTCTTGTAAGCCTTTAATAGTCAATCTACCCAAGTGGTCACTCTTTTACTAACTTAGGTCCAGTTTGAAGACATTGGTTCTTCCTCGAGAGCATATTTGTGTACGTGAACAGTCAAATATGGACACTTCTGCAGTAGACTCTTCTGCTCTGAGGTGCGCCATGCACTCGTTTGTGGTTAATAGTTGGAGAAGCACTCGAAAGTTATGCCTCTCACCTACGTATTGCGACGTTGACCTTTGCGAATACGACCCCCCTTTTGGTCGGCCAAATACGACCCCCTCGTTGGACTTTGTTCAACGGACGATTGACCCTGCCTACGCGGACGGCTCAGAAAAATTTGCCTCTAAAACATGGTGCACTGGTCGAGCTCAATGGGGTCTTCGAAGGATCGTGTACCATAACGACCTTTACTGAAAAGCTAGTTTCGAGGGGTTTGCATAGTGGGAGCTAATGCCTCTAGAAACTATCCAACATTGAATCGATTCACGAAATTATGTAAGAGCTTCAGGCTGAAGCAGTTACGGTAGGCCTCCTTGAGCTTGACGACGGTGACAGATGACGTCATATTCTGAAGACGGTGAGGGCAGTGAAGGAGGGCCTGCGTTACTTATAGAGGGACATTTAGGGAATATTTTGCTGAGGAACTTCCGTCAACGACGGCAATCTCTGCGAAGAAAAAGGGCCGAAGTGCGACATGGGCAAAATGTCTTTTTTTTTGCCCCAATAAACCCACTGACGTGGGCAAAGTGGCCGAACTTGAGGTGAATGCAAGCAAAACAAAATGGATGACAGCAACCCCGGACAACTCTAAGCAGGATTATTGATATTGTATCATCATTCGTGTAGTTGGGCCAAATCCTACACTTTCCTCCGGTTAGAACACGAAATATGTTCGATAAAGGCAATAATTTTTAATGGGTGATGTAGTTTAATTTGTTCGCATAAATTTCCTGCTGTTTAATGCTCTCACGCTTTTCAAAAAATCGCCGCTGTTTTTATCAAGCTAGGCTGTGTAGATTTACGACCAGTGGCGCCTTTCACGAAAAGTTGATCGGATGATTGGGAACTGCGCTGTCTCGTAGAGAGCGAGAGTCGCAGAGAGAAGAGCAGCGGTCTCGTGACAGCCGGCTGCCATTGCGAACCGAACCCATTGCCGCCAAAAGCTGCAAACAGTCCCACTGATAACGCGGTTTATGACGGGCGAGGTTGACCGATCCAAGAGATTTGTATGGAACCGAAAAACTTCAGGGTTCATGGGAAAACCAGGATTTTCTCTCGTAGTATTCATGAATTCACGTTGCAAAGTAGAAATTCTTTCTGGAATGCGGTAAAGAAAGCCATCAAAGTACTGGGACTAATGCACACTCACATTCCAGTGCAAGCTGCGTGACAATAACTGGAAGGCTTCCGTGAGAAGGCGATTTAATTGTCAGATGATGAGGTCAAAAGTCAATTTTTCGATCTGGAATCATATTTGTAACCAGCTTTGGATACTGTATAAGCTCCAAAAAAGGAACAGCTACAAGCCCTACTTTCCTACGGTAGGCAGTGATGCACAAAACACATACAACAACGAAGCGGAGCCCCGCCTTTCCACGGAGCGTGCAGCCCCAATAAATACATGCTCAACCTGAAAAATACCAATTCTAGCTAATTACCTTCTTCCGATTGCTACTTTCGGCTCTAGTCAAAGAATGAAACGAGGATATGACAAAGAACCAAGTACGAGGTAGAGTAATCGGATGGGGTAGTGTGAAGCCGAGCCAACACTAAGACAGGGTCGCGTCCTCTGCATGCTCATATTCGTACCAGCGAAAAATTCGTAAGAATTCTGCTCACAAACACTAGCATCAAAATACTAAAAAATGGAATATGAAACAAGGTTTAAGCGTATGCTTACGGCAGAGCAACCGGCCACATGACGAAGTTGCCCCTTACCACACTGTAAGAACAAATTCTGTCGGACGAAGGGGACAGGGCCTAACCATAAAAAGTAAAGGTGGTCTCTAAGCTGAAAAGCAGGGCCCACTATCCGTCTGTAATCAAATCACAAGAAACCTATATTTTTCTCTCTAGAGGTGGCAAAGCATAACAGAAAAAGCGGCCGAAGTTATCACGCATAGTTTGAACAAGCATATTAAAGGAATCTTGCGCGGAAAATTCTTGCACTCTTTCCTAACATGAATATGTCAGTTGTGATCACTGGAAATAGCACACAAAGTTTCACGCATGAAGATTCGGTTTCTGAAGAGAAACAAACGTACAAAAACTACACGTTATGGACCATCGAAGGACCAGGAGGCAGAGCCAGGCGAGGCATGGAAAGAAGACGGCGTTTGGCCGGCTACGTACCAGGCGACGCAATGAGAGAATCGGGTTAAAGCGCGCGATTTCGGAGAGTGGAGACAAATCGATCGATGGAATAGGATGGAGTAGAAGTGTAAGATGTGAATGCAACGAAGCAGCCAGAAAGAGCTTCTAGTGAATGCACTCCAAGAACCAAGTTTGAGCATCCCCGTCGCCAGCATTCGTGAAAGACGTCCGTGGGCAATTCGAACGCGTAGCAGCCTTTTCGAATTTCTAGAGTGGCAGAGAGAAACACCAATACTAGCCTTCACTATAGGGCATAAGATCTCAAGCCAGTGATTCAGCTAGACTTAAAATCATTATTTCCGCTCAATTCCTTTAAACACTACACTCTATACTGCCCCACAAGCTGATGTCGTCCATTTAATGGAAATTGTCCATATACAAAAATTAGTCAGAAGTGTCCACTGGTATCTATCTAACCAATAAAAACAGTGTCTCTAGTCTCATTATCACAAATCGCGCGGCACCCTACAAGTCAGTGCAAAAGGTCCCAGATTTCTGTATCACCGATCGCCAAAATCTCTGGAATCTGTAGCCTGAGGGTTAAACCCCATATCCATATTCTTTAATTCGATGCAGTGACCCTTAGTCCGCACACGGATCATCGCGCAATAATATGAATAGCGCCGCGCTGGGTGGCCAAATATTAGGTCGGTCAAAAAGTATTCGCCGTTTTGTACCTCGATTAGTCTCCTGCATTTTTGATAGTTTCTTTCGCAACTATTCAAACAACTTGGGTGTCATCTTATAGAGGAAGATCAGCCCTTTCATATTCATACGAAGGTTCGAGGTGATTCCGAGAACATTTGTCGTTTTACCCTCCTTTTAGGATAAGCAAAATCGTGATTTTCGATTGTTGCCACTTCATGTCTTCAAACTTGGAACAGACACGGCCAGGGCCAGTCGTAATATGGTAACGTCAATCTCGGAGAGCAAGATTGCTGCTAAGGATAACACATACTGCAAGAACTAGCATTACGGATCATTGGCCTCGGAAAATTAAAGCTCCGACTAAGCGATGCGTCTATTTAACAAGAGGAGTGCCTCTCAAAACGGATGTAAAAAGCAAATAAGGAACTCATCACGATACAACACAGTTAGTATAGAGTTGGGTTCTCTAAAGCATCCGAACTCACCTGGTGATCGACCGCGGGTGGAAAGCCCTAAAACAACTTGTCAACTTATCACCGCATAACCAGTCGGGTGCACTTATCGAATTGCTTCACATACTGGCAGCTTTAGCAGTTGCGACGCGCGTGGAGCTTGGACTCTTCCTTGCAACAGTAAGGAACAGTTTTCAAGATGGGTAATAGTGTGGGGTAAGACTATGCTTCTGCACGCTAACAGTGAAAGGGTTACCAAATATGTGGACGAAACCAAGCTGCCTTGGAACGCTGCAAAACCTGGAGCGCCTCCAATAAGGATTTTCCTCAATTTTCGATGGCCTAGCTCATTTCAAAGTCCGAGAATTGACTCATTCGACGACGGCCGAGTCCTGTCGTAAAGAGTAGAACATAAACATAAGAAACTACGGGGATGATAGTCTGCTTCAAGGAAAAAATGAGGTCCAGTCCTTCACCACGATAGCGCTAAATCGCCCACCGCAAAATACGCTCTGTAGAATCCATTCAGAAATGGCTCAGAAGTTCTTTTGCTATCCTTTATATAGCCCAGGTACATCTTTCACGAACCACCAATTCCCCGCTTTTCAACATAGTTCTTGGAGGAGAAATCGCGTTGAGAACTGAGGCATGTCAAATGCGCCTTCCTACAGCTTTTATATAAAGATCTATAGGAAGGGAAGTTCTTAGCATGGGTCTGATTGAGAACAATCTGCTGGACATAGCAGTTTTTATTTCGAACAAAAAGATTGTGTTTCAGCAAAGTTGTGGTGCTTCAAAATTAGGGGGTCAAAACGGCGGATACTTTTTGACCGACCTAATACTAGACGTTTTCGCGGTAAACTGATGCAGTCTCCGTGTTCTACTGATAGAAACCCAGAAGGCAACGTTCTCCAAATCCTTAGTCATGAGTAGAATTTCGATCAGAATCCGGCTTAGTTTTTGAGGCGTGGGGCTGTAAAGCGCAAATAGAGCTGAGCAATTTTATATGCTAAAGAACGCTGCATCGTTACGGCTCTTGCGTAGGAGCAGGCAATGTATTTCTCGAAGGGGAGCGGAGGTGACGCGAAGTAAATCTTTTCAAACAGGCATAACTCATTTTACGAGTACTTCACAAAGCCTTAGCAAGTACATACTGCGCTAAAGATTATCCACAAGAGGCGGGACGCTCTCTTTAGTTCATTTTTCTTGAAGATGACCCATAGGCGACCCCGTGACTTTCAGGACGTTGACGCTCTACGCGATTCTGTCGGGAAAAAAACCTAGAAGTCAGTTGCGGTTAACCAGAGCGTTTCTATGACTGTGGTGAAATGTCTCAACATAGTCGGAAAGAATTTCCCTAGGTACTGAGCCTGCTCTCTGATAAGCAGGATTAATCGTCCGTTGCGCAAAGATCAACGAGGGCGCCGGATTTGGCCAATGAAAGGGGGGGGGGGGGGGGCGTGTGCTCAAGTACCAGTCACGAAATTCGAGGGTATCAATGCAAGCAAAGTGGCAGAGAAGGCAGACTTTCAATTACCTCTGCGACTTTTGGTTATAGATGATGGAATGGCGCAGCCCAGAGCAGCAAATCTTGTCAAACTACAACACATCCAGTGAACGCTAGCAAACAGATTCTTTGAGAGAAATCATGATGCTTTAACACCAAATCAAAGGGAAGGAGATTGCAACAAATTCTAGAGTCTTAAATGAAAATTCTGGCAAACGATAGGTACCGCTTGTCACTGTACTGACTAAAGAAACGTATGGGCGTTTGAAGGTTGAAAACTCGCGTTTCAGGAGAATGGCCTAAAAGTAGCCATGAAGGGGAAAAGGGAAGAAGGGGACTAATTTTTGAAAGAGTGATCCCTAAAAATGGGTTAGTATATGTTTAGCAGTTAGCCCAAGTATCTGCAAAAAACTAATTCTGAAGGAAGTTATGAAAGATTGGATGATGGAAACTAGCGTATGCGAAAAAAAAAACGGACCAGGGACTATTTTTCCAGAG
>MU882747.1:0-18689 GCA_036418205.1 Ostertagia ostertagi
TATGGAATTTCCTGCAAGTCTTTGGCAAAATAAAACAAGAAGATATGAGCCAACCTTAATTCTCCATTCACATCTACTCCAATGTGACCGTTCCCAATAAATGACACTGAAGATGAGTCAACTCCTATTGACTGATCCTGAAACGCAGAAGATTGATGATGCATTTCTAGCCGTTCCACCACACTATTTCTTGTTAAATAAGATGCACTAGTAGGCTACTGGGTTACTGGTCACGATTTCTACCCATTCATTCCGAAAAAAATAGAGCTAAAAAATTGTTGTTGCCGGTCAAAACTGGGAACAACTCATCAATGTAGTCTCAAACGTACGACTTGCTCTGAAACAATTTCTACGAGGTCGCGCGTCATACGCAGTTATCTAAGCCGTCCTATGGCACAGCCGAATGTAGGGTCGACACATACCGGGGCCGTATGCTGAATGTTGGGTAGGGGACGGGGATGGGTGAACGTTGGGGAGGTTCGTCGCAGGACCCACTGGGCAACGGTCGCACCTTTGATTTTGCAGCTTTGTTTCCATCCTTTTACTGTTTCTGATTGTATATTCGCACGTAAATACCTTTCTTTACACCAAAAGCAGCGATGAAAGAATGGAAACAAAGCTGCAAAATCAAAGGTGCGACCGTTGCCCAGTGGGTCCTGCGACGAACCTCCCCAACGTTTACCCATCCCCGTCCCCTCCCCAACATTCAGCATACGGCCCACCGATCGTCCGACTTATCCGGTCACGCGATAGTCAATACGTATCTACCCCTACACGATTGTGTGATCGGAAGTTGGCGCAGCTGCGGTCAACCTACAGCAGCACCTATGCACCTGTATCACAGAACCTTTATGACTTATCATTTTTAGAATGACCTTAGCGACAGCTTTCATTGAAAAAGCTGCTCGAAGAAAAGCCCTTCGCGAGAATAGAGCCCTAAAGTGAGGCGCAAGGGAACAACCCCAAAGCATAAAAAACCAGCGAACAGCCGAAGTGGCACACAGCTCAGTTCAGGGTAGGGTCACACTTAGCGGAGTAACTGATAAGTAACCACAGCCCCGTGTGAAAGCAACCACAAGCTAATAATGCAAAAGCTGGAAATAAAACTTACAATGACTCCTTGCTCCCAATTTCTAAACCGCTCCTTGACGCACTGTCCAGCTTTGGAAAGGTGGTCACCACCGCTCGAAATCCCAAGATAGTACAGCACGAAGATCACTGCACATAGAGCCCCTAGCACTTTTCGCTTGGAATAGCGATTACAAAGTCTGTGCAGTTCTTCATATTCAATTCCTTGCACTAGTCGAACAAACTTGCACCACCACAACGAGACACTCATCTGAAAAATGGTTAACTCACACAGAATCGATGATAAAATAGTTTAAAAGCCTGTTTACGATGGTCCAAGAAAGGGTTTCTATCCAAGGAAGCAAAACGACCCAACGAAAGAGACATAGGAAAGATGCCCCAGAATATGGAGAAGAAGTAAGAACAGACAAGGAGACAAACAAGCAGAAAACTAACCTTGGAATTGCGAAACCATACAGCATTTGAGATTTCAATCGCCCACTTTCCAATTAAGTCATACTGTAGGGCCTAGCGTGCAACTGCGGGCAGACTTTTTCATGACACGCGAAGCATTCTTTGGAAGGTCAACCGGGAAACAATTTCCGGTCGGCTATCACAATCCCGTTCGGCTTTCTCATTGCTTGCTGCTGAGCACTCTGCTGGTTCGTTGACTTTTCAAGTGCTAGGCTTATATTTGATACCTGTGCTTTTCTCTTTTTAATTGCTTTTGTAGTTCTTCAGTAAACAACTGCCATTTAGCGTCTGTCGGTAGGATCTGTGATTTCTTGGTAAGGATGATCACTAGCAAATTATGCGGACTGTTGAGAAAGCAAAAAGGTAAGTTAACTTGCAGTTTAGCATGAAAGCACAAGCCGTTTGGCATATTGTTGTCGCCGTTTGCTTTAAAACATCTGTTGGTTTCCAATGAGAAGCAAGATTTGTTTTTTCTCAAGTCATCTGTGCTGCTGAAATGGCAACCCTAACCTCAGGATAAGTGAGGGCGTTATCGCAGGATAAGGTGAACTCTCTAGGATTTAGCCCAAGGGTGTGCTTTACCAGGGTCCGGTATGCTGAATGTTGGGGATGGGACGGGGATGGGGAAAAGTTGGGGAAGTTCGTCACAGAACCCACTGGGCAATGGCCGCATCTTTGATTTTGAGCTTGCTTTCTCAAAGCGGTGAAATGAAAAGATACTTTACGAGCAAAGTACACTCAGAGATTAGAGCTATTAGAAACAAACCGCAAAATCACAATGTGTGATTTGTACCAGTTGCGTAAGTGGGTGCTGCGACTGACCTCTTAGATCTGTTTCCCCATCCCCGTTCCATCCCCAAAACTCAGCATACGGCCCCAGGGCGTATGCGTACTCGGTCGTCCGACAGTAACGATCGTAATTGTCGCACAGCATTAGATGCGTATCGATCGTCAGACTTGCCTGAGTGTTCGGCGACGATACATATCTAACGCTGTGCGACATTTTACGATCGTTGATGTCCGAAAGCGACTTTTTCGCGTTTTGCTACGTGAAACATTTTTCGCTGCAGGGAACCTCAGCCGTCCTGATTATTCGCCATCATGGTGGTGTCTGAGAGTAGTGTTCGGCGCGCGAAACACGGAAAAGTCGTTTGGCTTCGTGTGGCTTAGTGAGCACTTTAGCCTAGGGCTGTGCAGATTCCGTCGATCCGGCGGTGCGATTTGCTGCGGATATCGCAAAATTTTTTGGCGCAGTACCCCACCTTTGGTTGTATAAAACTCAGGAAGATGTAATAATATAAACTAATATGTAATAATAAAACTATGTAGTAATACCATCACCATCAAGCAGAAATAGCGGCGGGATTTTAGAGCACTTCGCAGTATTGATCGGGGCACTTATTTCTGTGGTCCATCGCGCACTTCTAGGATCCGCTACTTTTCAGAATTTTTGGTTGCAAGCGAATGGCCACTGTTGAATTATAGCACGGTTTCATGGCCGTCAGCAGTGTAGTCCGTCACGATCGCACAGCATTTAGATACGTATCGATCGTCGGATCCTTTCAGATTAGAGGTCGGGCAATCGGTACCTATATAACGCTGTGCGACGTTACGATCAGATCCCAAACTAAAAACGCCCGGATCCCCTGAGCCACAAGTTAGGGTCGAACTCCATTTGGGTTCTTGGAGACAAACTTTTACAGGGAAGATTGGGCAACAGGCAGCAAGTGGCCGTTCATGTATAACGTATATAAAAAGGTAGCACTTCAGAACGAGTAAGTTTAACGAATATACTGATGTAGAAGCGCTAAAGTTCCTCTCAAAAGAACATTGCTTTGGCTATGAATTTGTAGGCTTTGTTCTCCTATGCCTCTTCTCTGGTTAATGTTAGGGGCAAACCTTATTGGTTTTCCGACGTCAATTTGTGCGAACACGTGATGTTTTGTCTGTAGAAGCCCACGCTCGTGGAGTTGCCAAAATTATGGTCTGGTTGCCTTCACTCCCTCTTCCCTTACTGAGAGAAATAAATAGAGTTGAAATATCGCTGTTCAAATATTTTTTTTGAATAAAATCATCGTCCTTCATGACATTATGTATCTGACGGGCACTGTTTCAGGATGTTTTCACGAAGCAAAAAGCAGCAGCTTCCCTCGTATATTGAGGGAACGCAAGGTCTATATTTGAAGCGAGCGAGTCCACCTCCGGTTCCCTCACTTTCATGTGCGTTTTTTTTTTCTGTTCAGACTCTTGTCATATGAGTTTTCAAATTTGCTTCATTTTCTACATCAGTGTAGCAACATCAATTTTTTTCGAGGAGGTCTAAATGTATCTGCGGGTCTCATTTAGTAAGGAGATATGTGATGCGACAATTGCTGCCGCCTACAGAAATTCCAGTTTGTGCAGGGAAACGAAATCCCCGGGGTCGTGAACCATTCCGCTTTCGCTTTACATTAACCCGGAGTTTCCTTCCCTGTGGGAATCTGGATACCTTATGGCGGCAGGCAGTCGCGCCACATGCCATTCTCTGAGCCTTCTTTGGTCTGGCCCAGCAACATTTCCTAATCCACTCAAGTTGGTTCCGTAAACAGTAGGGGAACACTGTGCTGTCCGTAACGTTTTTATTATTAACTCTAGTCGCGCATGCATTTTTAAACTAAACAGACACATCATCCAATAGAATCGCTTGAGTAAACGTATGACTTGTTGCATTTCTTCGCTCTTGGCAAAGACTCTCTGTATTGCGTGTTAGATACCAGAGAGCAGTTAATGTAAAAATTTTACAATTTTCCACGATATTCTCAGCCTATTGATGGCGGCCTTGTGGTATCAAACACCAATTTGAACCTTTCGCATACATTTTCACCATGACTGGATTGGGAAGGTGTTCTTGCTCTTCATAATTCTACTACATGTGTACAGAACTATCATGTTGCAGCTCATACCCATACACTTGCTAAAAAGACGACTAACACTGTTGATGCTTCGGTGTCGAACAATAAGGCCACCTACCCTTCGAAAACGTCAACTACTTCTCAGGCTGGCCATTCTGAACAGCGCTCGCAGAAGGTGAGCGCATTAACCATAGTTTCGCTCTCAGTTATGCCATATTTCCCTCTGGACCAGAGGGAAGAAGAGATAGTTCTTCCTAGGTCATCCATTTGTTACAACAGCTTCATTTTAGGATTCAGCGATGATGTACACGGAGAACTCGTCTGCGAGACCTCATTCAGATTCAGCGATCAGTGTCACTTCGACGTATTCTTTACCGCCCACGCATGGATATTTAATGGTGAATCACATGAATACTGGAGATGGACGAAAAAGTCCAATGGGAGTTCAGCTATCTTCGCAGAGTTTTAGGTAAGATTTTGAGATGTCTCTCATGCATATTTTTTGGTGCAATGGCTCACTTGGCTGTAAGCTGTCAGGACTCATCAAATTAAAAGCATTCTTGTATGATACTGGAAAAGCAGCTCGCAAAGAAGTAACTAGATTATCATATCCTTGTATTACCAACGTTGATTGTTGGGATTATCAGCTTGTTGGGTGCCAATGAAAGCTTGTGTTCAAAGTTGGACCCGTTTTTCATAACTTTCTCTTTTAGTGATCAAAGTAAACGAGAGCCTGTAAGAAAGCCATTGGCATCTTCACATAGTATTGGAAACGTTGAATCTTTCATGGATCAGATGAACCCAGAGTAGGTTCCATTCCGCTACCAGCCATCTTTGTCATATTTAGTCCGCCAGAATTCAAGCATTTCTAGGCAGTCTACCTCAGTGCAACAACGGTTTGTATCCTTACAAAGTCTACCTGGACAAGGACGACAGTTTGGATCCTCGATTATTGGTAAACATTGCTCTGACCTTAAAGCAGGATTGGTTAAGCATCGCTCGTTCTTTTCAGGTGATAATTGCTTGGTGTCTGGCACACCTCAGGAGGATGAATTACCTCTGCCTCCCAACTGGGCTGTAGAAGTGACTCCAGACGGCTACAGGTACAAATAAATTATTTTATTTTGATCTTCGTCATTATTTAGATCTTTCTTGTTCTTAGGTATTATGTTGATCACAACACCTGTAGAACGCACTGGATTCATCCGTTAGCTAGAGAAAACCTACCACCTGGATGGAACAAAATTTTTCAGCCTAACACCGGTGTTATATACTATAAGTAAGGTTTATTAGAATTTTGCCTGTTCAAAACGTCATCGATGCAACAATTTTAGTGAAATGGATGGAAGATCTCAAGTGGAACATCCTGGCCTTGCTCAACCACTGAATCAGCCAATAAGTCGCCCGATCGTGCCAATTAATCGAACGGAATCGATGATGGTAGCGAGTAGACGTGCAGAAAGCGCTGTTGAGCATCTCAACATAATTCATCATGAAGGTACTTTGGTTTTTCGTGTCATCTGATTTGCCATTTAATTCCTTTCTTTTTTTCTGAAAATTTATTAGTTAATCTTCGTTTATTTATTTATTTTTCATTGTTCTTCTTTGATGTAATTCTTTTGCGCCTTTGCTTTTATTCTCACTTTTGAAATATATTTATCACTTGATTTTCATTGTTATATGTCTTTTCATATCCTCATCGCTGAAGAATTCTCAGCGCGGGCCAGGATCAATCTTCGCGTTCGCAACCTTCTAAAATTTTTGCGACCATCTTTAACGCGGTCCGATGCGACTCCCCACCGCCACCATCAGCCTCACAATACATCTTCCACCCCTTACCCGCCCAACCACCACCTCGCCATTGTGGCGCTGTTTCTATGGTATTTGAGTCTGATCGTGAGACCAGTCGACACAGTCCACTCGGAACACTGCTCACTTTTTCCTCTGAAATGACAGTCGAACGGGGGTGCAAATAGTGTAATGAGGCCGTAAATGCTTTTATTTTATCCATTTCGGGCCTCTTTCATGAAGTTTCCTCGAAAAACTCGTCAAAAACGATCCACTTCTCCCGCTTCACCATCCCTTCAAATTCAACAGTTACATTCTCCCGTTGGCCGACGTCAAACTTTGCGACGGGAGCGATTTTGCACAAGTGACAGGACCACGGCCAATGGCACACCACTGCCCGAGTGACGGATCGCTCGAGCGATCCATTGCTTCGTTGCTTGTGCAAAGTCGCTCCCGTCGCAAAGTCTGAGATCGGCCATTCGCAAGTTTCTCAACATAGCTAACCTTACTCAAGCCCAAAAGCCTCAAAACCCCTTACCCGAATAACAAATGCGGCCTCCCTCGTTCGAATAGTGAGAACGGACGGTTGACCCCGGCGCGGGTTTGCTCTAATTCATAACATTGTTGCGAGATTCGAACGATGTAGCATTTTGAGTAAGCAGATGGAGGGGCGGGGAGGCATAATAATAGCAGCATAGTAAATGCTTGCCCTACTATGTGGAGGGTGAAAAATAGATTATCCATATAACAGGAAACGGGCTGCATATGAGCTCATATTTTAGGTGTTGAAAAATCATCTGTTTCGGAAAGTTCAAAAATAGTTTCAATAAGAATGCCAGACCTGGTTCGCTAGGCCGAAAAAGACACAAATTTAGCTGTTCTTAAGTTCCTTTATTTTGAGAGAAACTTCGGCGAAGTATATTTCACAGCCAGGAGTTTGGTAGATTGGTACGCACATCTTTGAGAGCACAACCTTTTTAAAGCGCAGATTGACGCTAACATCGTAGTCGGGTTAGGTTCAACTCATTCTTAAGCCATTCTGGCTCTTGAGGATCGACACTTTAATATACTTGCCATCGACAAGCACTTTTAAATACAACTGTTCAATTTGAGTTGTGTGAATTATTGGTGGTGCTGTTTGAGGTGCAGTAACAGCCATCATTATTATTAGAGATCTTTGTCTATATTTTCTCACGCATGACAATGAACGGAGATCTTATCGGCTATCTTTACTTCTTTAAGTGCGAGGCAGGCTAATGTGCAGTAAAGATGGCACATAAGTTACCTTTATGTGATGTCCAGTTTCTATCGGATCGCTGGTAAATGGAAGCTAAAGATAAGCATCACGATTCCATTTTTCTCTAATTCCGTTCAAGCGAGTAAATTGCATTAGCACAGCCGCGATTTTTTTCTCACACAACGTTCCTCCTCTTTTCCTCTACTCAAAGATCTTGGGAGATGCGTCAGCTCCACAGCATAGTGGCTTGAGTTTGTTTTGAGAGACTACATATTTGCATGCTGCACGTCTAGCACATGAAGGAGTGAACGCGTCTATGGCTGTAGAGTCGATAAATTGCATGATTTTCATTTCAAGGGGCTTCTAGCAGCTGTAAAAGTGTCGGCTTTCGTATCTTCTATAATGATAGTTATTGGACCAGCATAACGTTGGGCTTCAAACGCGGTTGTTGAAGCCTTAATTGGACTTAGTATCCAATGGATTATTCAGATTTAAGTGCTCTCGATCTTGCGAGGGTACCTTGACAATGGCTTATGATGTACTCTCAAGCGGATACGTCTCTTGATCATTTGCTAGAGGGTGAGATTTTATGATTGAATTAGTTGTGGAGACTAAGCACAGTTTCTTGATCGTTTCAATTTCAATAGTGATTAAGGAATAGTGCTGAAGACCCATTCGAATCTTTTTTACTATTCATCAATCTTTCATGTTCAGTGGGATCTGTTCAACACTATGCAATTAGAGCACTACGAAGAAATGATGCTGAAGTTATACAAGCAGGAAGTTATTGACACGGTTCGGAGGTGGGTTTTTCTTGTGTTGTTTTCCTGCTTCATTTTTCCGTATTCAGTTTTACCTATCCTGTTTGTTTTATTGTATTGGAAAACAATTAGGATAGTTTCTCAAGTCGAGCTTGAATTGATTCTATCTTTTTCGTTTTTTCTTGGTCTCTGATTTTTACGGTGGAAAGTGAGAAACAACGACGCCATGGGTCGTTTTGCCCACTTCTTTTTGCCGTGAATCTTTTTTGATCTTGATTTTTTCTTGTTTTGTTGGCATCTCGCTGTCATGCGCAGTTGGGACCCCACCGGGGGTGCGAGTGTTACCACCAACGTGCAGCTTTGGGCCAAAACATCACTTTCGCAGGGCTGGGGCACCCCAATGGTTGGACAGAGAAATTATCGCTGCCTGAAAAGGAATTGAGACAGTAATTTACGCACTGTCGATGTCGATGTTTAGGCGCTGTTTCGGGAAAAGCTACGAGATCAGGTTCAGTTTTCCCGCGCGGGGGCAGTCAGTCTGACCCCATTGACCGCATCCTCGTGGTAACATTCGCGTCGCGAACTGCGGCAAAAATTCGCAGTTGACAAACAACCAGAAACTGCTATAAAACCTGCTAAACTATTTAGGCTGGGAAGCATATGATCTAGGTTTGAGACCCGGCAAGGCAGAGCGTTCACTATAGCTCAGAATCCTTTTGATGACCTTTATTTATTGTGTTTCAAACGGAATCAGGTCGCGTTGAGTTATTATTTCCTCATTGTTTGACGCAATGCTGAAGTAAGTAGGTCCGCCACGCATTTGTAAGGCAGTCGTGCATACTTCGCTCTGGCCCTAATCTTTTGTATATAATCGTATCGGAATCATAATCGTAATTAAAGATTTTTCTACTACTAGGCACAGTAAGTGTACTTTACGAATTTGCTAACTACTTTACGGTTGGCCCCCATTGTGCAGTTATCTGTGCATTGCATTCGAAGATTTCATTTCTGATCCATTTTGAAGGTATGAGCGTATGCGGACCCTGCTGAACCGGGAAATCGTTCGACGGACTCAGCCGCATCCGCGCAATGAATGACTTGCAATTTCGTGAAGTTTTATTTGTTTCTTTTATTTAAATTAGAAGTTCACATTACATTGCGCTTGCAGTATTTATATTTATTTTTTTGTACTTTCTGCAATCTGTCAGTCATGAACTTTCCAAGTTACTAGTACTGCTTCCTGTGATATTAAATCTGAGTTTTGTATATATGCACGATTTTGCATAGTAATTATATCAATTAATTGTTTTAAATCTCTTAATATTGTACATACTCACATACTTGTTGTCAAGTTGCTCATTAGACAGATGAAGTGCTATAGTTCTTGCCAAAGAGTGTGATCACAGTGTCTTAGATAATTAATTTCAGAAGAATTGGAATCTATATTGCTAATAGAGGAATTCATGACTTATTTATCGTGTAAGGCATCTCATATAGATCATATTTTCATATCTTCATATTTGATATCATTTTGTGTTTCATATTAGGCTACTGTGCTGCTGATGCTTTCTCGCCATTTATACAGATTATCTTATGCTCATTTTTGTAACTTTCTTTTCATTGTTTTGTTTTTTTAGCGATTGTACAACAGAGTATTTATGAAGAGAGAGTGCTTAGAAAACTTCTTGTATTGTTTCGTACATTGAGTTCGGCTTAGTGAAGGCCACTGAAAGACGACTCCATTTTATTTAAACTGTTGTGTAGAGGCAGGAGCCATTAAGGGGAATATATAGATTACTGTGATAATGTGATTGCTTTGAAGCTCCGAGTACTTTACTCGACACCATTAACTGGTTTAAAGCAACCACCCCAGTTTGATTCATACTTTTGCTACTAATGAAGTCGAAGGATGCGAGAGCTTTAGTCAAGAACATAAGAAGTGTGACTGAACAAAAAAACTGACCTTGGAAAGTCTGGAAAGGGAGCTGAACAGCTTTGGAGTGGCCGTGTGGTTCCCTCGCGCATTCTAGCGGCTCTCTAAGGTGAGGTTTTTGGTCAGTCACATTTCTTATGTTCTTGACTATGATTAGCGCATCGTTTCACACCAGTGTCGAAGGTAAAATCCTTGCTGGGACTTCCCGGTACCCCCCCCCCCCCCAGGAGGCCCGTCGCGCGGCAAGAAGGCAAAGTCAGCGGACGAGTCGCGCGCGTACTATAGGGATTTCGCGTCAAGTTAAATAGAGTGTCCCACTGCACGTCCTACATCGCACACCACGCGCTGCAACTCGTCCGCCGACTCTGCCTTCTTGCCGCGCGACGGGCCTCCTGGGAGGTACCCGCGTTAAACGTGGTGAAGCAAACCCGAATCTCAGATGATTCAATACTTCTAAGTAATTAAGTGGAAGATGTGCTGAGCCCTAAACCGAGAAAATATAAAGTGTTGCTGAAGCAAGAGCTCACATCGGAAAGCCGAAAAGTAGTTGGATAGTTGCCAATTTCGGATCGTCCGCCTTGACCAACACACCCATTTCCTAACCGTGGAGAGATCGCGTCATCGGCTACGTGATCCTTGCCACGATTGCATGTAAACAGTGGCCGCGTTGAAGGAGTGCTGCCTGGTTTGATTGGTTTTAATTACCAAGATGGTTTTATGAACGTTTCTTTGTTTGCGTTGGTGCATAGGGTATCATCCAGTAGGGGGGCATGTGATGTGACAGTTCTTGCCGGCTACAGAAATTCCAATTTTTGCAAGGGGAGGAATTCCCGGGGTGCGTGAACCATTTCGCTTAAAACTTTTACACCCACCCCGGAGCTTCCCTCCCTGAAAAAAGTGGATTACTTCATGCAATATGAACTGTCGCACCACATGTCCCCCTTACCGGATGAGACCCGGTGCATATGCGATTGCAGCCGCATTTTGCTGGCATGGAGCCAATAATAAATAGCGGCGATGCAGGCTAATTTGGACTCCACGACAGGCCGCACTCTCTCCTTATTTCAAGGGCGTAGGAATTGAGTCCTTGCTAAAAGGCTTCATCGGCGGTTTTCTTCGGGTTCACTTTTTGCATTTTCAGTCCAGCTCGGGCCCACCGAATTTGACCCTAGGGATTGTTAACGACCATAGAATTTACTAATTAAGGTCGAAGTTCGAAAAAGGACTCAACTAGCGGAAAACCGGCTGACATCCTAGGGCACCACCGCGACACACGGAGGTTATCATTAGTATACAGTAGCGGTCAAAAGTCTTCGCCGAAATTTTTTCGACTGTAACTTTTTTCCGCTGAATCAAATCAATTCAAATTTTAATATGTTTTAGAGATAGTCCTACTTCACTTAAACGGCATATTTGTTTCGGATTGAGAAAGAATTAAGAATGGAAAAAATCATTTCACTAGAAATTCTCGCGTATGAGCAAATTCCAAGTAAGTTTCAAATTACTCTAGCAAGCTTACAATTCAACAAAACAATCTTACGCATGATGAATAACACTGGGCAGGTCCAATACTTTGTTAATGATCTTCTGGGTTCGCTGAAATACTAACAAGGCCTAAGTAAGGAATCAGTCATTGAATGCACTGTCTACTAGGGCAGCTTTGAAATGAAATGTATACCTCCTGATGCGCGTCTCTAGACGCTGATTCCAAATCTGCCTTCCAAATCTGCTAAACGGCTCTCCGAACGGAGTTATGAAGCGTAATAGCTTAGTGGTGATGGTCCGCGGTGGCAGGTAAAAGCTCGTAGGATCGGTTCCTTTGCGAAGTTGGTTGCTTTGAATTTTGTCTCTAGAGAACCGATCCTACGAGCTTTTACCTGCCACCCCGGACCATCACCACTGAGCTATTACGCTTCATAACTCCGTTCGGAGAGTCGTTTAGCAGATTTGGAAGGCAGATTTGGAATCAGCGTCTAGAGACGCATCAGGTGGTATACATCTCATTTTATACGGCCACTTCGACCTACCATCCTTTCCTTGTCAGTTTGATTTCCTTGCTTACATTAAGCTTGATCAATGTTTTTCTCTCCTCTCTCTAGAACTTCTAAACGGAGCTGAGTTTCGCAGGGTTGGCTGCCGCTGTCGTTCTGCGCTAACGTTCCGCTCCTTGTTCTAGCAGTTCCTATTTTTGGCATCCCATTCGGCTTTATTGCACGCACTTATCGCGGATTAGTTTTTTTCAATTGCAATATTTTGTTTCTTGGAGTTCGGTTTCCGACAATAAAATATCAAATATAAAATACACATTCATGGAGTTAATCATGCATTTCCACAGCATAAGTGCGACTATTGTAGTAGATCAACAGTGTAAGTACAAACATAGTTTGTAACACACCCGGCCGCACACCCCATCCTCGACACCACTTTTGCGCTCTTGCCATATTCTGTACAATGGTTCACGAGGCTGCCGGTCGGCAATTTGAAATGCAATTTCTCGCCTGTCGAGAGGCATCGACCAATATTTGGCCGATGAACTGGCACGCCCGTCTCTAACCTCATTTTCTTCAACTACACCCTCGAGTACGCTCACGTCCTTGCTTGCACCCCTTTCAAAAGCATTCCCACGCTTTTGACTCCTTTGATCGCTATGCTATCGTCTAGAAATGTATGATGGATCAAAGAGAATGGCCATGATTTCTTTAGGAAAATTGCGTCTTATTCCGTTTGGTTTAATGTTTTTAATGATTCAGTTTGCCCCCAAGCAGTCGTCTTACGTTGCCAAAAGTGATAAGAAAAAACCAAAAAAAAAAAAAAAAAAGAAAAAAAATAAAATAGAATATTGAAACACTTGGGAAGACATAAAGTGATAAATAGCAGGGATAAAAGGTAAATCAATACGAAATCAGTGGAAGGCACTTCACAGAACAAAAGTGACGAACGGGGCAAAGAGTTCCACTTTTCCATAGGTGGATGTAGAACATTCGAATAGGCAAGAGGCTTGGCATTAATTGGGTGAATCATTCCATTCGATTTTCCACTCACACCTCTAAATTCGAGCTTGTCCCATTAACAATTACGTAGTACTATTACTCGGAGTAATAAGTAGTAAGTTGAGAAGTACATTCCTTTTGATAATGCTGTTCTGAATCCCTTAAGGGGTGTACTCTGTATGTTGCCCAAAGCAGTCCATTCCGCTCGAATTCCTCGTCGTAACGGATTAATGGCTGGACGCTTAATGGAGCGACTGGAATGGAACGGCGCAATAAATCGACTTTTTAACAAAAATGCTAACTACGCATTATATTCCCGCCTTTTCTATAGCGTTTTCTTAAGAATTAACTCGGCTTCGTCATTGAATTGGCATTTCAAATGGATTTTGCCTCCTTTTTCATCTGTGCACAAAAGTTCGTGGTTCGAAAAATCTTCTTCACGTGATCAAGAAGTCCTAGAACACGCGTCAAAATTGACTTTCAGTTAATTTGACTTTTTAGGGCTCCCTATCCAATCAGAATGCTTACATTTGCGTACAGATGTTAGCTCTCATTCCTGGGTCAAAAATCGGCTCATTCGTGATATTGCGGGATCGATTAGGCAAAAAAGGATTTTCAGGCTTTATTCGCTTACTCTAGTCTCTCCTCTGACTCCTTTTAACTGGAAGTGACAAATGTGATCAAAAATCAGCTCATCTGTTGAATTTTGGTAGCAAACGAGCAAAATGGGATTTTTGGAATTTATTCGATGCCTTACTAGTTCTTCGTCTAAAATCACTGAGTATGTAGGGGGTATTAGTATTTTTTTGTCCGCCTGACCCAGATACTCGTGTCTTAGGGTTTATGGTCACTTGAATGATCAAAAGGTAAAGATGGACAGCGTTATGAAGCATTATAAACACATGACAGAAGGTCGTACATATTTGGGATCAATTCTAGCCTCGCCTAACGTTCCATTCCTCCGCGGTCGGTTACCTACCGTACCGGACTCACTTGTAAGGACCAAACCTTGATTAGTGCAAGGCATTATAGGTTCCAGATTTTAAGTGCCCTCAAAGCATTTTTTGGATGGAACTCAAGATCATGGCGCATCCCAGAGTTGAATTGACTAGGTCCATATCCTTCATTCTTACCCTGTAGTCGCTTGCCTATAAAAGTGGATATCAGCTTATTGAGGTTATTTGAAGCACTTGTTTCATTTCCATTCAAGTGCCATAGCGATCTTGAAAGAGAAACATTTACATGGCGTATCATAGTGGGGAACTTGACAAGATAGCTTGTTTTACCCATTGTCACTTGATGTTCTTGTTCTGCTCTGTATTTATCTACATTATCAGTAATCCGTGGTTGATCGCCGGAGCGATAGCGGCGCTAACCGGTTTTCGATCGTAGCGATTTCACTTGCGAACGCTATATATGCAGATTATGTATGTCGGGTTAAAGAATTCGGTCAACGAACGCTTCGAAATCGTCCGCCAAATCATCGAATCCGACGATGCTCCTTAACCTAGCAAAGCTGGATCTGGCCTGTACTTTGTGGTACCAGTTACTTGGCAAATAAGCGGGATGCTCCTCATTTAGCTCTATTCTTTTGTTCTCTCACATGATGTTACCGTCGAAGGGCTTCTTATTGTCCACAGACCACTTTCTTTTACCTACCCTCGGATCACCTTTGCGTCTGCCCAGTCGTCTCTGCTTGCCTATTTGTCTGTTTACTTGACGCTTTGCTACCATTTCCGTCTGCCCCTCTGTCTCCTCTCTCAATATCGTTTATCGTCTTTCTGTCAATTGTACCATTCCACTTCGTGGTGAAAGCGTCGGTTCTCTTCGAGACATTCCACTGAAAAAGCGGTCAACAGGATATATTTTGTTTTGATGGAAAACTGCAGCGGAGGTCGTACGCGCAATCGAGGTCACCGAGCCTATAAAGGTCAGCCTCGTGTGTTTACCATAATTCATTAACCAAATTTAAGCCCACGTTGAGTTCTTGCAACGGGATACTTTGTTATCTTATTCGGAGCGAAGTTGTTGTCTTTCGGATCCTCTCCACCCTTAAGTCTACTCAAAAAAGTTTGTTCATATTAATCCCACGTCAGAAAGCCCGAAACAGAAACGAAATAAATAAATAAATAAACAGGATTCTGTGACCGCAGAGCGGTGAATCGATTCTTCCTCTCGGCTCAATGATTGTCATGGATTATTTGGAGCAGTTTCTGTGCACAAAATCCTTCATGCACCTTCATTTACACATACCATATTAGACCGTTAACAAAATTATCTCTCCGATCAAATGACGGGATAAATCTTATCATAAATTACTGAACAATGAGCCATGCATATCAGTGAGTAGACAGTTCATATCGAGATTTGGAAAGCTTTTCGATGACTTCTTCCACATCTCAGAAGTCGAGGGAGTTCAACTCAGAAAGTTCCTATAGCTTCTGCATTCTGGAATACCCAATTCAGTGATTGTATTCGTATTTGATGTGCTTCTCGGATCACGCGAGCCTCCTCCCACAAAAAATTATTATATTCAATGGCTCAGCTTGCATTCAATACACGGTTTCACAAATAGAATTCCTACCTTCTGGATTCTAACAAAACATATGTACAGTTATTTTGAAAAAAGCTACGCGTTCAGACGCTTCACAAATCGTTTTTGTTAAATTTTTCTGAAGTATCGACATCAGGCTCAGTGTGTTGGCAGCTTGATACGTGTACTAAGCGCCGTCGGATCGAATCGTGCGTCGCCTGGTCAACTTCACCCCCCTGGATGACTAACTCTCGAGATAAAAACGCTGTCACGTCCGCCTGCCACGTAGTCATTCTGTAACCAAATGCATCAAGAGCCAATGCAAATGTATGGTACAAAATGGCAACGTAGAAGCGTGCCGCATCGCCTATCAATGGGTATGATCAAACGCAAATGACGGCTGATTAATTTACCCTTGGAATTCGACTCTCTGCTGATGTCACTACAAACATCCCAGAGCCCTAAAATCTATCGAAGCACGATGCATTCGACATACACGCGCTGATGAATTTGCTACTGATCGACTTAAACGATTTATAGAAATTGAAATAAACCAGGGAGGTCATTATTTTGTTCCCTGTTGTTGTCGCCACACACTAAATAACAAAATAATAACAATTATATGCAACACATTTCACCAATGCGAGATTGTATCAAGATCCGCCTTGTGGACTTTCATAGAGTTCTGATCGAAGGAAAATTGTAGTCCCGAATCAGTTCTCAACCCAATCTGACATCATCAAGTTCCTGTTGGTTTCCTATAGTTCCTTCGGATGACCATCTATAATACTCATTGGTGATGTGGACTGGGTGCAATGTGCTAACAAATCCACGAGCCGCAGTAGATTTGCTCAAACGATTCGGGAGTTCTGACAGTAAAAACCCAACTCCCTCTGAATTCGAACTTCCTGAGTCGTTGGCGCAATACGGGAGGGCCTTTGCGCTGAAGACCGGCATCAACTCCAATGGCAACGCCTTCAACTTGAAAGCAAAGGAAGACAAAATCTATTTTTTCTGAGGTCGTTCGAGCCCGCCTTGCTAAGAAAATTCCTAAAAAATTGGAGACTCTCGGGCGGTCAGTTCTTTTAGCTCCGCCTTGTAGCACTAATCCTGCGTCAACGAACGACTATCCGCTCTCCTCTCTCAATCACCTTCTGGAGAAAGAAATCTCACTTGAATCACCATAAAGTCAAAATCGACATCCAATATTTCTTCGATCAGAACTCTATGAAATTCTACAAGAGAGACACTGAATACCCACCCTCGCATTGGTTATATGTTGGTAATAATGGTGATGTATACTATGCTGAATAAGTACATCAGAGAAATAAGATAAGTAATTAATCGAAAAACACCAAAGGTTCTCAAAAATTATGGACCGACCTAATAATTCCGTCAACTTCAGTGGATGGATGTGATTTGTAGGGATTTCGCAACGCGTCAAGCGAATTTAGTGATTCAACATAGCGAAATGGACACTATTCGACTAATTGCCTAGCCTTCCACAGTCGCGGTTCGCTACAGCTATTTTCGATGCAATGCAGCACGGTTCCGCTGAAGCTAGCGAAAGCTCGATCGCCAAGCTCGAATCGACCGTAACCTTTGAAACCAAGTAGTCGCAAACGCTGCCGGTAATCATTTTCCAACAAACGACCGCGACTCTGAAGAACAAAAATAAAAATATTTATAAAAAAGCATCTCCTCCTCCTTTTTTATGCTAATCCTCTCCTATCGGAAATTTCAGGTACTCACATTCCTCATTTTTCTTTGTCTATTTTATCATTCTCCTATTTGTCATCGACGTCGATTTGTCGTTTCGAGCGTCCCGTCATAACAATTGCATGTTTATTTTTGTTGGAACGGCGGCTGTCATGTGCGTGGTAATGACATTGCTTCGCTCGACACATTTCTGCATTTCTGCTGCTATGCAAGTTCTCACACTTTTGTTTTGCTTCCCATCTTGCCAGGCTTTCTTTGCTGAAACTCCGTCTACCCGTTGAGGCAAAGGTGCATTTACTTTTGCGTGCCTGGGATCGAATTTCTCTTAGTAGAATTTTGCACGAATCTCTCATAGCTCTTATATTGAAAACAAGCTCAAAAAACATTATGTGTTTTCTTCTCGGTCCGTGGTCCTTCTTTAGGCCCATAAAGGCATCCATACATTAGGTGCGTGCTCAAAAGGGCAAGCAGAATAATATACAACATGATATCGACTGATTTAGATAAATAGATAAGTAAATAACTACTAGATAAATAGCTTAAAAATGAATAAATTCGTGCAAAAAATAAATGACTGCATAGGGAAAAGTACCGTTTACAAAGAGGAAAGCAGGATAGAGGAAGCGTGTTTGGTTCTCTGCTTTTTGTGCACTCACGCAATCTGGTCATGCTTATAGACGTAATGAGGACATTATGGCTCGAAACGTTGACCCATAGGACCTTTTTTCGAAGAAGGTTCATCTAAATAAAAATACAAAGAAAGCTCCTCAAGCGCTGAAGGTAATGAACTCTGTGACCTTATGTGAATTTTCCATAAGTAAAGTTCATGAACTGCACCCTAGTTTTCATTGTGATCTTGCTCTGTATAATTATTGTCCCCCTCTCGCAGTTATGCACTGGTTTATTGAGGCAATTAACACCATACGATATAGGAAATACAGAAAAATATAGGAAAAAGGCGTTACTATAAAATATCTTCATCTGGGCAGAAGCGGTGTTGTGACAAGTGGCGTCGCTTGCAACGCGCACGGTCGAGGGATCAAGTCTTAGGTTGTGCACCGCACAACTAAGCTTTCTCTCTGAGGTCGTTTACTTAGTGTCAGAAATGTCTAGGAAGATTTAAAAATGACAAAAACATTGACTTGCCCATCGGCTGACCCCACAAGTCATTGTGTAGGCAAAATCACATTTTGCTGCGTCACCGTTCTAGATGAAGGTAGAGTGTGTGGCGGATACGATATGGATGCTTAATCCTTTACTCTTTTATCTGCGTTTGCAGGGAATACGGCTACCAT
>MU882748.1:0-15474 GCA_036418205.1 Ostertagia ostertagi
ACCATTCCGAAAACTCGTTCGAGGCAGGCCTTCCTGGTACTCCCTCTTCGCTGCTATTGAAGTTAGGGAGTGGAGGTTCTATTTTCGGCCCTGTCGACGATTTCCTCAGTGCCGTTCAATTTCGCATCTGTGGACGTTTCAAGCCCCATAACCCCTAGTCAAGCTCGAACCTTGCCTTTAAGAAAAAATCCCGTTCATAAGTTCCCCATCGACATTCTAGGACTCCTCACCACACAATTTCTCACACCTCATAGCGCACATCTTACATCATCGCAGACGATATCGAGGGTTTTTGATCCCCGCTGAAAAATGAAGGACGCCAGTTTCCGCTGGCGGCGACATCGTCATTGACAACAGCTATGGTGTTCGTGAAGATGGTAGTTAACCCAGTTAAGGGCTGACGACAGAAGAGTCCATTTTCGGTCATGACTTAAGCGTTCTGAGTGTTATGTAGCGTGGAACGCCATGATTCACACCACATTAGCCTCGTGAACTCGAACCCGACACAGATCGCCACCGTAAATGGGTGAATGGAGGGCTTGAGGTGCTCCATTGACGAGACTCACAATGGACTACAACAGATGGCCAGCCCCAAACCTGTTTGTCTGAGGTGGCTTTCATGATTACTGCTCGTGCGTTACAGTAAACCTGGTACGGTATTGAGTCTTTTGACGAAACGATAATGCGTGTGGAGGGGCGCCTAGTACGAAGTAAATCAATGAGCACTTGATTCCAAAGTGGAAAGAAGGGAAAATATCCAGCATTAGTTGCAGGAAATAAGCGAGGGCTACTTACTCGACGAGAAACTTCTATTCAAATCCATCAGCTTTTGTCGTCCCTATCATCACTTGCACCAATTGTTCCAGCCAACAGGGATGGGAATAAATTAATTTAATGGTTGGAACTTGTTTTTGGAATGGTGACGAGAAGCCTCAACCACTGCAACAGGGTGAAATCGCTTGAGGATTCCTCAACGGCTCGTCGAGGATTTTCGCCTGATCAGTCACGCTCTCCCGCGCGGACATTCACTCTCGCCATGCGCGAGCCGTCTGTGCTCTCCGCGCGTACATTCACTCTCGGCACTACTCTCGCACAGTACAGAGCCATGGTCGAGGAATTCCTCGATCGTTATTCACCCTGCCCAACATCCTTTGCTCCGGTGAATTTTTGTTCCAAAAAATTGTCTTGCAAAAAAAAAACTATTTTGTCTAAGAATCAAACACAGCAAGTGTTTTCAAGCGTTCTCGCGACTCTTTTGTTGAGAAGAGTCCTTCAGATGACCCGTCGCAGTAGTCAAGAGTGGATGGCATCCGTGAGGAGCCGCGGCCACCATCACTGTCCTACGAGTGAACTGAACGGACACCTAAGAAAACCTCTTCTACAGGTGTAGATTATTTTGCGAATCTACATATTCATCTCTGTTATTTTGAATAGGCAGTTTTTGTATGAGCCTTACAGTATCACACCTACCTAATCGTGGCTATGGATTACGGGTTACATTACACGATTACCTATGTCGACAGGAAGGTAACGAGATCTTCTGAAGCGTTTACTAGCTACACTTATTGCCAGCAGCTTCAGCAGGCCGAATAGAAGAGAAAAGCTCATTATGATCGGCAGTAGAATCCCTCTATTCAAAAGGTAGTTTAGAGAAGATGTCATCGTTTCCAGCAGTGATAGTCACTGAATGGTTTGGATGAATTGGATCTGATGCTATGTGCAATACTGTCGATATCCGAAAGTTGGGGTGGGTGTGTCACCGGAAGTGACGTGCTTGATAGAAACTATGCGGATAAGCTGCTTCCAGCATACATCGCTGACTATCAGCAAAGCATGCTGGCAACACCTTATCCACGCACTTCTATCAAGTACACGTACTTCGGATGAAACGCCCAACAATTACCAGATATTGTGTATACCTCCCTCACGTATTTGCTTATGGATGACAATTGGAATCGCTGGTTTCGCAAATAGGGAGAAAACAAAAATTTTGGGTTTTTCGGTCGGGCAGTACGCCCAGTGCATATACGCTTGCATTTTTCATTTTTGCACGCAAACGTTTTGTGAAGAAATTAAAAACATAAAACTAATCAGGGATGTCCACTTTGCCATTATTTACGACTTTTATCCTATTTTGCAGAAAGTCACTGGATTTGGAATTGAAAAAAGATGTTGGGCTCGCTCTCGAAGTCCTCATTATTTCGCAATTTGTACGACATGAATACGGTCTTAATTTGAGTGAAATATGTAGGGTTGGTTAGAGAGAGGTTCGATAAGAACAATGGATTCTGAAGAACTTTTGTTTTGACGGTATTTTTTTCTTTATGTGAACTGAAAAATAACAGCTGTCGAAATGCCGATTTCTGCCGTCTGGATTTTCCAACTTCTAAGCATTATGTATGAGTACAAATATAATTTTGAGGGAAATGACGAAGTAATTTTTGTAGAGCGAAAAAAGCACTTTCAAAAGGTATATAGGCGATTTTTAGGGTTTCTCTTGTACTGATTGAATTTACACGCCCAAAAAAAACGCTACGATATTATGCACCAACCCATATATATTCTTGGTATGACCTGCCAATCGACGCTTAGCGTTTTCTTCCTTCCAAACACACCAGCACATCAACCATGTTCGTCGCCTTTGCTCGAAAAGATGTCCGGCAGGTCCAAAAACAGACAATTCTCGACAGGGTTCGTACTTGCCATAAAGGGGAGAGAGGAGGGGGTCATACATGTTTTTGAGCAAAAATTCGAATAGTAGCCCAAAACATTAAAACAGTTGTTCCAACAATAGCGTAGCCGCCACTGCCATCACCGCATCCCCCGGCTCGATGCAAATTTGGAAGTTTTGGGATCGACTGTATGTTGCTCGATTCCACTACTGAAATCATCTACCAGAGGAGTCGTATTGTGGAGTTATGCTTCAAAAACCAACATGATGCGGAAACGACCTCCGCCGGGTTCATCGTCTCTAGAGCTCCAGTATTCTGCACTACCGGGCTGATTCAACGCAGCTATTATTGGCAGAGGTTTGTGGATTCTAACAGTCTTTACTCCAATCAAAAAGGTTTCGAATGAGCCGAGATACAGGCATTTGAAAATCAAGGTCGAAAAGCGCAAGAACTTTCTTCACGACCTAATACCAAACGGGAGAACGATTGTTGGAAGCTGTGAGTGCTGCATAGTTTCACATGGCCAAACATGATCGGGCATGGGATCAGTGTGATTGATTTTGATAGTGATGATAAGGATAAGGGCCGCATAAAAGGGCCAAGTCATGGTTTGCATATTTCTACCGTCGACTTGGAGAGATGTTGGTGCTCGTTGCGGGTCTGGTTCTTCTCGTAGCCAAGAGTTGTGAAGGTCAGTTGGCACTTCATCTAGACTGTCGGGTGGAAGCACGATGCCACGGAGGAGTGGGCTACAAAAATCTCTGATTCCGTTCTCAGAGGCACATCCTTACTTACAGAATGTAGTTAGCTAATTTTGAAGCCGAAACCCTAGTTACTATTCAGAGCACCGCCTAATAAAAACGCTAGAAGGTATCACCAGAGTGCCCTGAGAAACGCTCTCCTTTCAGCATCGAAGAGCCTTGTATAGAACTTATATGCAGTTGACAAGTTGTGAGGGAGTGTATCGTTACTTTTCTGCTCGAATTTCCTGCCAGCGGGGATACGACGGTGCTCACTCGACGTTCCCGAAATCTTTTCGACACGTAAGCCGATACGCGATTCCGTACTTTCACTAGTGAGGAGCTCGTGAGGTAAGAAACGATGCGCACTCGGCACTAGCAAAAGGGAGTTGAAGTCAAGGTAAGGAGAGAGCATACTGGCAAGCGAGACGCAGACACCGTCTACGGTGTCGAGGAAGGATACATATTGACTTGTTGACCCATTGATCGATCGCCTAATCGCGTAATCGCTCAGTCGCCTACTCGCCTACAATGCTCTATGGGCGGAGCAAACCAGTCAGCACGTACACTGGTGTGCAAAACTTAGGGACGAACGTAGCTTTTCCAACGACGTGTTACTGGCGCGTAACATGACTCTATGGAACCTAACCACACATACAAAGAGCTGCCACAGGGCACTAAAGAAAGCAGTTAACAGGAACCGTTAAACGGTCCACAAAGCTATCAAAAGGTTATGATACTTCATCTGTCTCGTCCTTAAGTTTTGCACACCAGTGTATGTAGTCTCTCCCGCCTAATCGCTTAGTCGCCTAATCGCACGCGCGACCGCCAACTCTAAACGCTTCATTAGGCGATGGTTAAGTGAGCGGAGCAAATCGAATCGATATCTATGCAATGTACCTTGCGTATTCGCCTATTCGCTTATTCTCCTGATCCGCGGGACCTTCTTCTTGAATATATCAGGACAGACATACAAAACATAACATAAACTTATGGGCTAATCCAAATTTTGAAGGATGTCCAGCTAACATACACTTTTCAGGCATCGCCAGTTTAGAACAGCAGAAGAGATACCTAGAGGAAGTGAAGTCGCTTGTACCACAGCTAAGGAATGAGCTAAAAGAAGAGGAGATTCCGCTGGACGTCAGCGGCATAAAAATTGCTGTTGATATGGTTAGCATCAAGGATATTGCACTATGGGACAAGGAAGACAGACGATATCTTGTCAATGGGCTTTTGCACGATGCCACCACAATTCAGATGTTGGGCCGCTTTTCTGAGAAGGTTGTCCAGATCTTGATGAAAATTGCTTTTAACGTCCTCGAAATTGCAAAGGTTGCGAGGCCAGCAGCAGAATGGAGTATGGATGGTATGTTAAGAGTGGCAAACTCTTCACGTGACCCGAGGGGGAAGCTCGATTTCCTTGTGAACTTTATATTGGACACAGTCAAGGTACTTGTGATGAATGCTCCTTAATTCATTGTGTGTTCTCTAGCTTAGAATAAAACGTTTTGTTTACATGGAATTTCAAATGTGTGAAATCATCGTGATAGTCCAGCCATGTTACATTCACTTACAGCTAATGCAAGGAGACTTTTATAAGAAGGGTAAGGGTAGGAACATTAATGGTTGTGTAAAACGCTGTGTCAGTGTGTCATTAGATTCATGTCAACGGGAGCACATTGGTCTCTAGATGTTATGGGGGAGGAGGGAAACACAGGTGATTGATGATTCGAAGTGATAACAGTTGATAGGAGCTGATAAGCGATGTTAGTATGTGATTGTAACCAGATACGTGATAGCGTGCAGAGGCGAGCTGGTGTTCGAAAGAAGCCAGGAACACATCGTTTTACAGTAACCCATCGCAATATAATCGTAATCACTTCACTAGGAAGAGCAATTAAGTGTGATTTGATCTCGGAAACGGAGGGAAATTTCTCGAAAAATGCAATAAATAGAGGAGTATGTGGTAGAAGAAATTGCGAAGAAACTTTGCAACGTGGCTGTAAATCCAATCACATCGTTGTTGCTTGAAAACAAGATTTCCTTCAGGGCTGGAAATTCGATTATACGATAATGGAAAGGTGGCGCATTAATGCGAAGGAGAAGCCGGTGGTGATGATGGAGGCGTTGAGTGTGAACATGTAGAAAAAATGGATCGCCTCATGTTTCATTATAGTTGGAGTGTAAGAAACGCTGTTCGAAGGAGGATGCGTGGCTTTCTGGGGAACGTGTTGTCCCTCCAGTGACTAAAGACTGCGCCATGCATTGGTAATGCGCTGAACATTCGAAAGCAACGATCAAACTGTCATTATAGACGAAAATGGAGGAAGGGTTGCGAATTAAGCCGGTAGTGAAGAAAAAAAAAAACGTCGTGAACGTTAAATTTGAAGGATCACTCGTTTTTGAACTCGAGAAGTGTTAAGGGAATGAGGCACTGATCATGAGGAGAGAAGGTGGTGATCATGATGAGAGCGGTCGAAGCGCATGGAAATGGAAGCGGTTGAAGCGATCTTGCAGAGGAACTAGTAAGCTTATTAAGTTCCTTTTCAGCAGTGGAACAAGGCAATTCACCTTTGGTGGACACGGCTATCCCCCCCTTCCTCATGGATTGGTTACACCTGACCTGTCATGGGGATGTCTTTTGGAGGATCGTGGGCAGAGGCTGGCTCAGTCCCAGCAGGGGTGCGGCAAACTGCTCAGATCAACCAAGGAAGTTCTTATAAGAGGAAAGATGATCACGTGTCACGTGGAAAGGCAGGGTCTTTGACGTCAATCACTGATGAAGTCGGAGATTACGATAAAACACGTATCATATCTAGCACGGTCGTTATAGTCCCATTCCAAGTCTGATACGGAGGGCACGGCGAATCGGAGGGGTGGCGGTTTCCGGTGTTATCAAGCGGCAGAAGTTCTGTAGTGGGGCAAGTATCACGCTTACTACGCGAGGCTCCAGGGATAAATCTTGAGTCTTAGTCGCCGGTCAACTAGCTTCAAGTCTGCCGGGGTCGGGTGTGGTACCAGACGTTGTTGGGAGATAAAACACTGGATCTGTACAGGGCGTCTGACCCCAGCAATCGCATCAAACGCCACTAACGATGTCACAAATGAAGTAGAATTGCGTGCAATACCAAAGAGGGATTTGAATCAACGGCGAATGGCTTTGACACTTTTATCTTACCCGCCTGACAGGCCACCGCCCCTATCGCTTCATTGAACTTGGACTCTACCAACCATTATGAACTCCTCTCGTCTCCATAGGGGTTTTCTGTGATCACCTTCTTTGAACTTTTGGCTTCATTGGGTATTTCGAAACAAGCGTTTGGAAACCGAAAAGTACTTCCAAATCGATAATTGATCGTTGGTAGCAGTAGTGAAGTGAAAGGAGGAAAAAAAGGAAGAAGTAAAGGAAAAGTAAAGCACTAAGAGATCGTAGAGAATATAACAGCTCACAAGTAATCATCAAAATTGGAATTCTTATAGGACTCTGAGAATAAGGATCCTCATCGCTAAACCAATATTTTCTCGGATTCGATATATCGACATCGGTACTTCGGAAAAGTCTATCATTCAGGAACCTAATTTATGTTGTTTTACGCATAGATGTAAAGAAATAACACGATTTAAGATTCAAAATTGTGCTGGACGCGTTCTATCTGGATTACGCCATGCAGGTTCGGATAGCACTGAGAATTGTGAATGTCGATGTAGAGTGCTGGGGACAATTGATGAGATGTAAATATACCAAGTAGGTCATATTAGGATAGGACATGGACATTAAATGGGCGAGATACGAGTGATTCGAATTTGTTTACTTACGAAGTACCATAAATCAAAGGGTGGTTGCATACGGCTGTTGTATATTCATGATTTAATGCGCTGAGCCACATTTGACACCGCAATTAGAGGCACTAGGTGATGTTGGGCTTGGATCGGCCCCGTCGAATCCCACACGGAGCTATTAGGGATGACAATCCTACATGTAAATTCAAATTAAAATATTGGCGAGCAATGGGGGAAAGAACTGCTTGGGCGATGAAGAAGGGTTCTGACTTTTCCAAATTCGGTCTCATAGAATCGTGATTCTGAGGGTTTTTCAACTCTTGTGGTAGGTCCTGCCAGGTGACATGACTTTTTTGGGGGACTTCGTTTGTGCAATGGATCCCATTGAGTGGTATGAACATTCCTATCATGAAATGACTCTAAAGAAACGACTAAAAGTCTGAAGACGTAATCAAGCGCTCAAAATTGCGCTATTCACCTAAATTCCACTCAAAAGTGAAGAAGAATTTGTACACTTATATGGCTTACTCACTGAATTGTGGTAGCCAGTCGATGTCGCAGTCAATGTTTTTATCCTCACGGACAAGTTTAGAACCTGCTAATCTACCTCGGAGGACATGCTAGGTCTTGCGTATGTCTGGATAATGGAGCTTGGTGGGGGCAGGGAGGAGGGGGGGGGGGTGGAAACGTTCCAAAATATGAATGAGAAGGAATAGTGGAGAGACCCATAGTGAATGAATGTGATACAGTATGACTCGAAGAAGTCTGAACGTTAGCTGTAACGGATTATTCTTGCTGGTGAGCGCTGAAACACTTGCAGTTATGTGAACGATCGCCATATCATCGCGGGCAGGCCTATACAAAAGTTGACGTATAACCGGTTTATTTGTGAAGAAATAAACTGGAACAAAGCATAATTGCAGCACATCAACCATCTACTCATAATGTCCCGAGCCGGGTAGAGTATCACAAAAAGGAATCAAAACAAAAGCACCAAGCCGTCGCTGCGCTTTCTAAATCTTTTATGGGATACGCCATGAATCTATCTTCCATCGCCAAAGGCAGGGTAGCATTTGGATGGTTTGCTAGCGGCCTCACCTTAGCAAGACCTGCGTGATTCTGCAGTATGTAAATATTCTATATTTAATTATTGTTATATTAATTGTTGTAGTAATATTAATAAATATGCAACAAACAATGCGTCTCATTTTGACGTATAAATAAATAAATAAACAAAAATATCAAGACATGAATGGCCCTGCATGTGTTGCATAGGCTAGACCCTCTAGTTTCTATCCATCTAGTATATCAGATCGAAACCAATTTTCAGCCGAAAGGTGGAATGGCTTAGATGTGGCTGGGCTAAATTCGATCTGAGATTAAGGGCCTGGATAGTGAGCATTGGATGTCATTACATCAACTTCCCTCATCCCAATGCAGTGATCTTTGGTCCCCAGTCCAGTGAGCAGGTGAGTGGCGAGACTTTCCAGAGCCAGCCCAGGTCCTGTTCCAGGAGAAAAACGGCATAAAAGCAGGGACAACGGAAGAAAATTTGCCAAGGATAGGGAATGGTGTTTGAAAATTTCACCTCAAATTCTTCCCATTTTATTCTTATCAAAAAGCGCTGTGCTACCCTACCTGGGCCAAGTAAACCTGTGAAAGCAACATGAGGTTATGAAAGAATACGGTAATTACGAGTGACGTAGTTAGGATGTTACCGTAACGGTTTTGTGTCTGAGGCATGAGGTGATATACGGAAGTGCATAGGCAACATTCGTGTCACTTTCGGTGAGTTCGATGTTGAATAGATGCCACCTGCCAAAAACTGGTAGCCGCGCGTGTGCCTTGGTGAAAATTGGCTAACAAACTTGAAAGAACCAGCTGGCTAAGTGACGTTGTTTCCGCAGGCTGGTCGCAGAGGTCATATGTGACACTTTTACTCAAACAAGTTTCTTCGAAGAGGTAGAAAGAATAAGTTGAAAAGCATTAGATGGTTATACGAAGTTATACGAGCTGGAATTTACAAAGGTAAACATTGATAAACATTCGGCATTGACTAATCTCCTTGGGGATGCGCCACGCATTCCTCTTGCACTTGGAACCATAGAACAACCATTCGGGGTATGCAGTAATTCTATAGAAGGAGGCACTCGATGTAAAGTCTACTGAATTTTTTCTCGTCGTAGAGAGGTCATGTATAAATTAAGAGACCCCGAGAAGGTGAAATCTATTCAGGGACGGAAAATCACTTCATTCAGCCTTGCCTAGGCTGACAAAGTACTTGATTTGGTTCAGGGGTTGGAGCTCCGGAACACCCGAAAGCGGCTCGCTGCCCAGTGCGCAACCCCAGCCCAAATTTGAACTTAAAAGTGGTTTTCAACCATGGGTCTGCCAGGAGCGCTGGCATAGTCCGATAGACACAAGTCAAGCTCACTTCAAAGCGACGGGTTGATGAGTTAAACTCAAGTTCAAATAGCTGAGAGCATTGCTGAGCAGAGATACTGGTGTAGATCTTAGCGGAGGCAGAGCCACTTAGACAACCCTACCCCAATCAAGCTTTGAGCCTTTTTCATCTCCGGATCTGCTCAATAGAACAAGTTGTCTTAGAAAAGGTGAGTATTGTGCAGGCCGCTATTAGGCGACATACACTTTCAAATGACTCGACGATTGTGGGAACGAATGCAGTGCGCGGCGCGTTAGTTCAAAGATTTCATTACGCCCTCCCCTTTGGCCTTTCTTTTTATCCTTAACATTCTCTTATTTTTGTGGACTCAATTCTTTGCGCACCCAAGTTTGTTGGGTTCTTAGTCATGACGTCGCGTAAGAACTTCAGAAGTGGTACCAACCAATCAATAATTCATTTAAAACAAATCGATAATAGTGATATTATTATCAAACTTAGATCTATAAATGGCGAAATAAATTTGGATGCAGCAGTAACAAACCCATCAGAAGATCAAAAGTGAGATTAAGACGACCGTACTCGCAAAAAAATCGTGGCGAACTGAAGATGTGCAGCGGAATGCGATTAAAGTAATCCCCAAACGGGATCGTTCCTGAAATCCCTGTTCGAAGAAAGGGGGAGGCGGAACCTATGCATCCTGTCCATTAGGGAATCCGCAGGACGACTCTAATGAAACTTTCGAATTGAATCGCCTCGTTCACGTGGAATCTCCGAGGACGAGGAAAACCCGCAGAGGCATCATCACCGCCGGGAAACGTGTTTGTTGTATTTGAATGAAGGGAATTTTCGGCACTCACTCCGAGATTGTCTCGCTGGTCGTATAGGGTTTGACTGCATGGGTATTCATAGGATTATGGGGCTTGGGAAGAAGCCGGGAGCTCCCCATGTGAGGCTGTACGTCAGTGTTCGATTGCAGCAGATGTTCGCAGTATTACCTTCGCTCAGGATAATCAGACACTCCATCAAGGAACTCATATTGGTTCGGGACACGAATCAGTGATCCTTTTGCAGTTGATGAATCGATTGAGCTCTACTTCCGAATAGGGCTACTAAAATGAGCTCTCACATGTGGCGCGCGCAAGTCTCACCACTCATTTCTCCAACCATGAGGGTCTCCCACGACGTGAAGCGCTTTTTGGAGCAATCTTTTTTGGCTCTTTAGAATTGCTCTTTAGAACGTCGTAGGAATGTCAAAACAGTGGGGAAGAAATGGTCCAAAGTTCGATCCTCCGTGATGACAAATTTTTGCAATTTATGTTGGCGCCTCAAATTTGTGCAAATGATGGCGCCATTTGGCGGCAATCTGGGGGCGCCAAACTATAATATATTGCAAAAATTAGTCATCACCGGGGATCGAACTCTGGACCATTTCTTCACCACTGTTTTGACATTCCTGGAGGCGTTCAGGAAAAATGGATCATGGTTCTGTGTTCCTCGCATGAGCCCCTACAACATGCAGAAAACCATTTCGAAAAAGCGCTCCATGTCCTGAAAGACCTCCCTTGTCAGCCCTCGTCTCGTCGTTGCGTTCCTAGAGCAGCAAAAGAAAAGACGCGTCTTCATGACCCGTATACCCTCCCCTTCAAAAAGCGAGAAAGTGTCGGGTGCAGACCATACACCACAAGTGACGACGGCCTTCACAAAATGTTAATGTTTTCCAATGAAATGATTAGCCTGTTGCAGTTGTATTCTATCAGTTGTCACTAATTACAACTATCATTTACCAAAAATCAGCTATCACTATGAACCACTACTAACCAGATTTACTTGGAGGCCGTCGTCACTTGTGGTGTATGGTCTGCACCCGACACTTTCTCGCTTTTTGAAGGGAGGGTACATGCCTGTCAACTTGCAGAAAATAATTAGTTTTGAATAGTCGCTTCACGTCCTGAGAAACTTTTCTCGTAGATAATCCTTTTCTCGGAGTCGTTTAGGAAATTTTAAAAGTCATTTTAGTATGGCTTCTGACAGCAATTCTACACGAATAAAAGGAGAAATGTAAACAATTCATTTGCAGTCAGGAAGACCTAAAGGCAGTGATGACAATGGGTGGAGGGTGGGGCAGTCTTGATGATGTCAGTGAACGTCAATGATGGAAGGGCAATAAGAGGTGGTCCCGGGCATACCAGGGTGAATAACGGTCAAGGAATTCCTCGACCATGACTCTCTACTGTGCGAGAGTAGTGCCGAGAGTGAACGTACGCGCGGAGAGCACAGACGGCATGGCGAGTGTGAATGTCCGCGCGAGAGATAGTAACTTCGTATAAATTCGGACAGCGTTGCGGAAGTTTGCCCGAAGTATATTAATATCAGGAGGCATTTCGGGAAGTGAGAGCGTCTAGCCCCATCCAATGGCGCTCAATGTGTATTCATCTTAACCGCACCGCCCTTAGGCCATCCTAAATTTCTATAGAAGAAACAGCAGATTGCAGAATGTATGGAGTCAAAGACAAGAGTTTCTTAACGTCCAGCAAGCTCAAAAAGGTGAACAGACGAGAAAAGGCGCTCAAATTTAACCCGGAACGTCCACATGAAAACGACAACGGATGTTCCAAGTACAAACCCGTAGAACGTGAACGACTGGTAATGCGAACTGTCAGGACAAATTGCAGACTATTAGAAACGGAACGAGACTGAAAGCCGGTCAGGCTGGGACATGCTCTGTGAGATTCATTCATGATTTATGGCTGGACATTAACTAAGAGGAATAAGATAGATGCGCCAAATAGCCACGAAGTGTCAAAGCTTCCCGGATGCGCCATGTGTCCATCACTCAAGTGGAGGGGCTATCGTGAACGGATGGGGTATGGTCCGAAGTTTTGTGCTATAGGCGAACTTCGGGCGACGGCTTTTGCGAGTGGGTGTTGTTAACCAGACCGGGGACAGGACCTTTCAGGAGAGAAGACAAGAACCTATGGAGCTCAGCAAAGGAGAGGCCATAACCCATCACGCTTTCAAAACAGCATTACAAAGGATTTCAATGGATGGCATGTGTAGCTGAACACTACAGATGTATTTTCGCTTTCGGAAGAGCTAACGCCAAACAAAAGCAGGAGCGAGCAATGATTGAGTTTCTTTGTGTGGCCGACCGCATCCGAAGGGAGGTAAGAGGGCGACAAGAAGTGGCGCGGCGAAGCGAGGCGTAACAGCGACGAATGCAGCTGCGGGTGAGACTGACTGGCTGAGGTGTGATGGTGGCTATTTTTCTTATACAGGGAAAAAACGGGTTCAGATTGACAGATGAAAGTTTCCCGTAGTTTTTTGTTGGAAAGCTCTGCGTTGACGAGAAAATACTTCACAGAAGAGAAGAGGAACAAACTACGTGCCAGTCTTCCCTTCGGGGTGCGCCACGAACTCAACAGGCGGGAATCGCTCGAGCTCTGTAGTGCGCAATAGACCGAAAAAGACTTGTTGAGGCTCGCGGCCGTTATGGTCATTGTTTCTGTCCCCACAAACATGACGGATACCAATCAGCCTACCCAGAGGGTGCAGAAGGTTCCATCAGTTTGCAACGGATTTGATCTTGCGAGCAAAGCAAGGTGAATGCGGCGCTCTTCACCCCTGACCAATCTCATTTCGTAAAGATGTAGGCTTTTCAGGCGTTTTTGCAGTTTGCAGTGAACAACTGAACTTCTAATACAGTCGATGATTGATTAAAGATTAATTGAATGAGCAATATGGGGTCTGGTCCAATAAGCGGGTAGGGGGAGGGGGAGATGGGGTGCAATAACTCGTTCCTCCAACAGTAAATAAATTTTGCAAGGAAGAAGTCCCCAAGCTGCGTGAACCATTTCGCTTTTGACGTTATACCTATCCCAGATCAACCTCGCAACCATTAGGATTACTGTAATCGTCTCATCCTATTGCCCAACATCTCTCCTTACCCCTTCCTCCTCCCCATCCTTCACAGAGGGGACTCATAAATTCAAGGAGTCGTTGTTAACAAAGCCATAGCCGTTGGGTATGAAAGCCAGAACCACAGAAAATAAACCATTTTTTCCATACTTCCAAAGGAGCTGGTAAGTTTCCAAGTCTGTTTGGATAGATGGTAACAGTTTAAAAAACGAAAGATGAATAAATCAAAATAAATGATAAAATAAACAATAAATATTGGTACATATGCCGTACGATGCTTTGAACTGTGCAGAAGTGATATGTCTACTAGCAAGAAATTTAAAGAGAAGATGATGAACTGAATGGCTACCATATCCAAGACGACTACTGAACTGGCCAGCTTTGTATGTTGTCTCCATAGTCACGCATTTCCCACTCCACTATGCTCCTCCTCCTCACCCCCCCTCGTAATTATTCCTCGTAAAAGTGGTGACTCATTCCCAAAGAATTCAAGAGCAGGTTATGGATTGGGAAGGGGAATTTGAGCAAAAAGGCAAACACTTTTTTTCTGAATTTTATAAAATTCTAATTCAAAAAGTTTTATGTGGCATGGTGACTAATGGCGCTGCCAGGCGAACGATTCAAGTTCGGCTCTCCATTTCTAGTTCAGAAAATCTCTTCATTACACGCGTGTCGGCGCCTTAGTGGCGCCCGCGTCACATCATTCCAGATTTGTGCTGTTCGGCGGGGAAAAAACTGCGCGAGTTAAGGAATGACTGAACGATCGCTAATGGACGGACGTAATCGAGTGGAAATTACGAGCTGCGGAAGATACATATCTCACACCTCCACTCTCCCGCAACCACAAATGTCGACTAGCTTGTCACTAAAGTGAGGGTAGAAGTGAAGTGTTTCGTGAGCCAGCCAGTCATGTGAATTGCTGAGCACTTCCGCGTGCGGCTGCGAAGCGCTCAACAATTCATCACTTATTGTTAGTATCCGAGCATGACCTAGCAATGCGTAAGTGTCGCATACAAGTTTTTCCTTCAACTCTGAAGTGAACATAACCAATTCCCCTTCAGGGGCCGCATCGCAACCGCTCGCGACTGCTCCCCACAAACAATGGGTATCGAGTGACTCAGCTACTAACCGTAGAAAACGAATTATGTCGAAAGTCAGCTCGATTCAGCAGTTAGTGAATCGTCATCGATGTCATTAAAGTGATGCAAAATAAAGAAATTCCTCTAAAATCAGTCACTCAAGTAAATTGTTGCTCACTTCTGCGTGCGGCTGCGAAGCGTGACGCTCGACTTCGCATGCAAAGCCGATTAAGTAGGGTCATTCGCACATTCAGTGGAATATCTCAAAATTTCTGAATAGAGAGAGGCTAAGAAACCCTCATGAGCCGCTCCGCGACCGCGCGCGGCCGTTACTTGAAAACGGTGGGTTAGACGTTTAGCATAAAATTTGCAGATAGCAAAATGGCGTTACGAAGTCAACTCTTCGTCCAATTAGTCGGACCAGATCATTGGTAATGGCCTTAAAATCTTCAGCAGCTGCGTGTACGGGGCACATTCTGGCGATACAGCTCCTGTACTAGGAACTCAGCGGATAGATCTCATCTAGAACACATTTTCATTGAGAAAACCCGTGAATGATCGCCATCACACCGGGTTTTTCCTGAGGTGATTACGACCTCGTCAACAGGACTGATCACCTTGGAAAATCGCTAGTTACTCGAGCAAAACCACGTGTTCCTCGTCCTCACATCACTTCATCCTTGACACCTCCGTATAGGTGTCTAATTAGCGTCGAGTTTTTCCACATCGATCACGACCGTAATTGACCTTCACTTTCGACTTCTTCATCTCCGATCGCGTATCCTACGAGCTGAGTGCAATAAGCCGTATGAATCGAAACCATCAATTGACCGTCAATGGATGCTGGTCCAAGACGGATTTCGAATTTCACTAAAAAAAAC
>MU882749.1:0-20814 GCA_036418205.1 Ostertagia ostertagi
GGATGTGGTGTGTTCAAAAATGAAAAAAAAATGGGAAAGCTCATCCACAAGGATGAAAAAAAGTCTTTCTCTCTAGTAGCAGCGATAAGGAATAGCACTGATTTGTGGGTGGGGTTAGTGGTGTTGGGCGGAGCCGATGCTGCATTCTACAGAGGGTCCTAGTGCGTCAGCCTTGTCATATCATCCCCCCAGCGAACCACAACTTTCTCGGGGAAAGGCTTAGTTTAAACCTGAAATCCTGCACTCGCCATCTACTCATCAAGATAAGAAATCTTAACATTTGACTGTTTACCCAGAATAAATGGCCCCGGGATGGGAATTCGAGAGGTTTTGCATTCAATCTACATATACTCCCCTTCCCTTCCACCCAGGGTCAACCCCGCGTTACGCACATTCCAACATTTTTACGAACCCCCCCCCCCCGCCGCTCTTTGAAGGGTCGCGATATGTTCAAAGAAACGGCAAATACTCTAGTTTCTCCCTCTTCTTGCTTCTTTCATGAAGTACTTCCCGAGATGGTCACAAAACCTCTGAAACACGACCCCTCTCCTACCAAAACGACCCCTTCAACTTCCAAATATACCATCCCTCTTTTCTTCACCGTTTGATCTTCACCAACCCGAACCCCACCCGGAAAACTGAAATACGACCCCTTCGAGAGATTTTTACGTACCCCGCCCCCCCTAAGCCGGTGACCCTGCTTCTACGCTGCTCCACCCTCTCCTTTTCCCTCTCGTGACCGCATGGGTTGCGGATGATATAATGAAATAATTTTGAAGGGTTTAACGGAGCATTACCCTTTCTTAAATATTAGGGTTGTTTCCTTTCTGCACAGTTGAATGCATATTCGTATCAAATGGGCAGGGTCTTTGAGGTCTTTGCAATGCTACTTCTAGAGGAAGGGGCTCAGTATCGATACATAAAAGCAATTCTGCTCAGGAGTTCATTATGGATTGTGCCTCTGGCCAACAATTGTTATGCCCGCCAGATTCCCGGTTACGAAACACACAGAAGAAAAAGGTAACCCAATAAGTTATGAATCAATTTCAGAATATTAATAAATACGTTAAATAATCAGGAAATTTTGTACCGTCTGCCCAGGAGTCGCCTGAGGAATTGGAGTTGGTAGCTGTTTCGAGGCTTGTGGGGATGGAGGCTTTTGAAGAGCAGTTTTCGTCGAGCTGACCGGTGGTGGAGTCGTTGGAGGGGCAGCATTTGTCGAGACCGGAGGAGGTGTCGTAGGAAGAGCAGTTTTTGTAAGACTGGCAGGAGTTGGAGCAGAAGACTCCGGTTTCGCCGTGTGAGCCTGAGCAGAAGGAGAAGCACTTTTCGCCGTGATCATTAGAGTAGAGCGAGCTGCAGACGTGGCCGGAGCTGGTGCAGTCTTCGTGGAAGCAGTTTCTGTACTTCCACCATCGGCGGCTATGGTGCGAGGACTGCCAAACTGTAAGTCATGCGTGAACAGTAAGGTAAAGATCAGTATGCAGATATCACCTACCAAACTTGTAGCAGTGGTGTTTCCAGTTGTCATGGTACTAGTGGCTTGTGGTGTTGACGGGGGGCTGCTTCTAGCTTCGTTGGTCTTTGCCAGGTTTTTTTCCTTAGAATATACGTAGCATGGAGGGTGGCTGGAAAGAGGTCACGCGTTGCGGCCGCACACGAACTACAGTTCGCTCGCGCGGCGGATAAATACGATATATACGGGGCCAATACATGGCACAGTGATTGAGTCCTTATTGCGAGCGGCGCGGCCCCGTGAGTATTAGTATGAAGCGTCACTTCTCAAGCAAAGCTTCACCGCTCTCTGCAGTGGCACCCTCACCGATAACCCATTACTACGCGGTGCTCCAGGAACCCTAATGTAAGCGGGCAAGAAGGCAGAGTCGCGGTACGAAGTCGCAGCGCAGTGAGCAGAATGTCGGTAGCGGTACAAGTGGAATTCCTAGCTGTAGTTGTGCTCTGACACACTAACAAAGCGCCCTGCATCCGCCGGTAGTTCTGCCGGATTCCCGCCGTGGCGCGCAATGGCGCGTGACCCCAGCGGATCCAAATCCATCGCTCCCGCAACGTCGACGCAGTGGAACAGACCGTTCCTCCGGGGCGACATCGAACTTGAATATTTTGCGAGCGCAGCCGCCGCACGCCCCCTTTAACATTTAAAGGACGAATTCACGATCAGAGGGAAAATCGAATTAGGAAGAATTCACCTGGTTGAGGGACCCGCGGAGCTCCTAAGTGTGCGAACTGAAGCACAATTTGCACAGGAGGAGTTGACCTCGTTGACCTATTAAGGTTTAATCCCGCCGCGGCTGGTCAGTGCACGCCCACCGATCATCTGATCACTCGCCGCAGGTCTATACGTGGTGAGTGATTAGATAGGTGAGAGAGCGTAGCGTTGAAGAGGGCACAGCGATGATAGTCGCATCAATGCTCAAATCAACGGGCAGCAAGGAAGTGGTCCCATTTCTCAGGTTCTGGGCCGTTTCTCATGGTTCTTCCTTCTTTCGTGTACCAATCACCGAGTCGCGAGAACTAACTCGAAAATGGCAGTTGATGCTTATCTGCCAAGACATGCAGAATTCGTCTACTTCTAAAACCTCAATCAAGGCTCGGGATAGTGGTTCAAGCCTTGAATTCAGGTTATTTCCGCCGTGGTTCATCAACAACTGTACGACAGAAAGCGAAGCTGTTCAAGTCGTTCGCTATGAAAAATCTAGTGCAAGAAAGTTTGGAATTTGGCGGATACGTCAACGCGCTGCCGCCAGAGATTATTGGTGATTCTATCGAGTAGAAATCTAGTTGGGTTCTAGATTAGTTCACGTTGAATTACAGTAAATTCACGCTTCACAACAGTCAAAATCAAAAATGCTGCGCCCACTGAAAAACTTGGCAGCGTCCCGACCGCCACTGCCGCCAAACGAGCGCGCGGCGACACGCGGACGATTCCTGTTGCTGATACCTGCATTCTATTCATACAGCATGGAAAACGTTGCGAAAGCGGTACGCTTTTATGAATTGTGTATCCCCCAAGTCAGTGCTGCGTGCGACTTAGTGCTATGTACAAACAGTCCCGCTTGTGAGAAAGCCACAATGACATGCTGCCCCTCGCTGAACCCGTAGCCGGAATGCGGGCGGTTCTGCTGAAATATTGAAAAGAAAAGCCAGAAATCTATCAAGAACGGTTCTCGCCCTGCTGCACGCAATTAGTTAAACCAACAGCCAGATAATGTCGTTAGGAGACAGTCGGTCTGTGAACAGAGGCTGTCTCCCTAGAGGCCCGTTCGCGCGAGCGAAGGAACGAGCAGACGCGGCAAAGGAGCGGAAGTCGCGAGCTCGGTGATGCCATCGAGACCGCTACAGTAGCGCTGCGTTCTCCTCCTTTGCCGCGTCTGCGTCTCTTCCTTCGATAGCGCGGCGGCTCATAAGGGAACGCCCGGATAGGCCGAGTCAGACTTTGCGAATCGCGCGATTCGCTAGCGTCCGCGGTCGCGTTGCGGTGATGCCAGCCAATTGAGTGATTCACTGACCGCGAGGCGACCGCAGACGCTAGCGAATCGCGAAAGTCTGACATCGGCCTAAAAGAGCTGCCAACGAGAATTATAGCAATGCTGTTGTGAAAAAGCGACGGACACAAAGATGCCAGGGGCGCTTACATAAGTAACGATCTAAGAAACGGACGAGAGTAATGCGCCTTGCGCCACCGTGAACAGCACGTGGATTGTACCAGCGCGCACAACGCAAACGACTGCGCGCGGGCACAGAACACTCGTCCACCACGCCCTCGTTCCTCATCTTAAGGGGTAGAGGCGAGCGTCTCACAAAATGAGTCGTTCCCAGGCATTTGCGCCTTTATCATTTATTCCACTTCTCTACTGTGAACTGTCCATATTCCATCGTGCATATTAAAAAACTGCTATACCCCATTTATTAGAGATCTCAAAACTCACAGCAAGCTGAAGATTAACGACGAAATCGCGGAGATCTTTTGCGAGACGAGCCGACTCCTTTTTGGATTCGGTGAACGGTGTTGACAACGATATGTTATCCAGCGTTGCGATCGCACGAGAAAGCACCGCCTTAATACCACTTATTAGGTTTGAAACGATCTCAGAATTCTCTTGAAGGCACATTTCACGCTGCTATGCGGGCAATTCACTCGGGCGTTCGCCCTCCCATCAGTGGTTCTTTTCTTTGAGCCATTTCACAACTAGTAGCCATCAACAGTAAGGATGGAATGATCTGAGTGACTCCGCCCATTTCTCCTGAACGTGTCTGCAACCGTTCTAGGTTTTGCAGTAATTTTGTTCAGAAGTGTTCCTATGCTCATGAGATGTTTGAGATGTACTGGTGATCCAGCCTTCCGTTCGAACTCCCGTGGACTGTGCAGATACAATGCGATATCTTTAGCCACTAAACCCGATCACTCCCAGTTGTGGCTTACATATTGTTGGGACCTCGCCTCATATTCTTTATTCAAGAAAGGATTCCCCGATAAGGACGAGGAAGGGGAAGGTTAGCCTAGTGGAGAGACACAAGGACCTATTGAGGATGCGGATCGTCATGCAATCCGCATCGAAGGATGTGCCTCGCCGAACTAGAATGGCCTTTCCCGCGGCTCAATTGGCGCGCTATTCCCCGTTACACCCCCCTCTAACATCGTCTCGGGTCTGAGTGTCTAAACGTCTAGCAGAGAGAGCGTAAGCGTAAGAGTGCAGCACTAATGAAAGTAGCTCCATATCAACGGCAGGGAAGGGGTCTCATTTCTCAGGTTCTGTGTCATTTTTTCGGCTTTTCTTCTTTCGTGCATCACTGAACATCTTTAAAGCAACAGTCCCAGCAGGGTTTTTACCTTCGACACTAATGGTGTGGAACGATGCGCTAGCCCTAGTCAAGAACATAAGAAGTGTGACTGAACAAAAAACTCACCTTGGAAAGCCGCTAGAAAGGGAGCTGAACGGCTTCGAAGTGGGCGTGGTTGGAAGTCGGCCGAGGGGATTGCAGCCGACTGAGCAACCACGCCCACTTCGAAGCCGTTCAGCTCCCTTTCTAGCGGCTTTCCAAGGTGAGTTTTTTGTTCAGTCACACTTCTTATGTTCTTGACTAGGGCTAGCGCATCGTTCCACACCATTAGTGTTGAAGGTAAAAACCCTGCTGGGACTGTTGCTTTAATTTAATTCCCAATGGGCTGCCTTTTCATCGTAAAGTCTGCCTTTGTGTTGTTATTCGAGCTGAAGAGTGTTACAAAGAAGTGTTTTGTCTACGGTTGATGGCGGTGGCTTAAATTACTTGAAGCGAACTTTCAGCGTTTGAACGGGCCCATGCTCAATGGCGTCTGCTTAGAGATGCAATATAATAAGATAACTCAATTGGGGAGGCCGATTGGCCCCGAGTACTAGCCCGTTGAGTAGCATGGCGGGTACTCTGTGAGGGGGATCTTGTTGAATCTTACTCTTCACTTGATATTTGAAAAAGTCAAGGATTTACTTACTCGTCTCCCGAAGATTGTCGAATGAGGCCAAATTCAGTATAGCTGTGGAGGCGAAATGGTGTTTAGGCGCTCACTGATGAGATTCCTACTGCGGAGTGGAGTGCTAAGTTTGCACTGTGAGGTTGGGTTGCGACAAGAATATCAAATCCACACAACGTATCCGATTGCGATTGTCGGCTGAACGGGCTACTAAGGAGGCCCGTCGCGCCAGAGTCAGGACGAGGTCGAGGTTCGTATTAGGTGATTTTGTGCAAGTTGAATAGATTTAAATTGTAAGCTGTCCTACTTCACAGCCCGCGTACAATCGTCCGCTGACGCTGCCTTTTGTCTGCGCGCAGAGCTCTGCGAGTACCTCTTTTCTGTTTTGTATTAGTTATTACGTATGATCTTTCATTTAGAAGTTCTCTCCCTCCCCTCTCCAACTCACATAATCTCTTTCTTCACTGTCTGCCCCTTAGTGTTCGTCGCTGTGCAGAGCAAGGAGATATCTAAGAGGTTTCCTATGTTTCTGACCATGATTCTTCCCTTTTTCTTACTTATTGGGTCTCATTATGCGTCCACGTTCGACTCTCAATGAATCTCGGCATTTCTCTTCAGTATGGATGGTAGAATAAGTCAGCTTGTGACCGAGATTGTTAAAACCACTTTATTCGGCTGACGTTTCGGCGTTATCGCCTTCTTCGGAGCCTGGAAGGACAAAAGACATTTGAGAAGCTACCCGTTCAAACACTATTTCAATCTACAGTTAAGTGTTCATCAACAGGGCCCCCCCCCCTCCCCCCCCCCCCCCCTCCCCCCCCTCCCCCCCCCAGGATCGTAGCCTACTGAGGCAATGCCATAGAACCTTGAAGACTAACCTTTAGGAACGTCGACCTGGGTGGTCCACCTGTAACCCCGAGCTGGTAGAATGCAGCTTAAATAGGGGAGCCCCGAGGACAACTTGCTTGAGGGACCTCCCGAGGGTTGATCACGTAGATCAAGCTCCTCAAGAGGCCAATAGAGGCCGAGCGCGCCGCTGACACCTTGCAACCTACCTCCTATCGATTACTGTAAGAGTTGATCGTGGGCAGGAGGGGGTGTGTAATTTGGCGGGTTAGCAAACACACGGTCATAAAGGGTTCGATTGCTCAGATCTTTTATATTTATTAGCTCTACTCTTCGAATTCGAGTTGTGATACGCCATAGTTCCTACTCGGCTTTTGAGGATCAACTTCTGCTATGTGTTCGTGGCGCGCATCAGCAAAGTGCTGTGTGCTTGCGATACGTAGTATAGTAGTATGTGGAGAATGCTTCAGGAAATTGGATTACTCGATATTAAATTCCTGTAATTCGTAGGCTTCCTTCGAAGTTTTATTGGGCTCCTGAACGGCAGTTTCTTTTAAGGAAGGTTGCTATGGTGCTAGTACATTATTGGCCAGTCTGCATCGGCGGAGGTGGTGTTAATTGGCGGTCTTAGCAAAACAACGCGTCAAGGGTCGGATTTCTCAGATCGACAGCGCCAGGCCAGCCAAGCGCCCCGTGTTTCTCAGGAGTAGGTCGACTGGGAGAACAAAACCCTCACTGTACGTCGACGGACCCTCCTAGTCATTGCATGGGTCACACTGCATTCAAGTACAACTACTCCTTCAAATGGAACTTGAATGCGTGGCGCAACACGAAAGAGATTGAGGGACGCCGAAAGTGTTATCCTTTAAACCACTTCTTCGTCACCTTATTTGGAACTCGATTCAGTGGGTGTAGTTGTGATATGACGCTGCCATTTGCTTCACCAATTTCGATCTTGCTTTATCTGACTGTGAGTAATAATCCTACCTCAACGAGTCGCTTTTATCGTCCTTCTTAGGCTCTTTTTGCGGTGTTTCACTCCACAACTCATGCAAATAAGCCAGCCTTTTGTGGGCCTGAAACTGTCTTCGTCCAATTTCCTGATGATCTCTGACCAAGAATATTTCCACAGAGACTTGGAGAGATCTCTACATTAAGTAGAGTTATGGAGCGTTCATAGTTGGCGATCGTACGTGCGATTAGGCGATTAGGCGATGATTCAAAAGAAAGTATACGTATCGATTAGGCGATTAGGCGATTAGGCGAGTAGTCGATTAGGCGAGTAGGCGAGTAGGCGATAAGAGAAGGATACATTGATTTGTTGCTCCGCCCATGAGCGATCGCCTAATCGCCTAATCGCCTACTCGCCTACTCGCCTACAACGTTCTATGGGCGGAGCAAACCAATCAATACGTATGTTGTCTTCCCCGCCTAATCGCCTACTCGCCTACTCGCCCAATCCGCCTAATCTATACATATATTTTTCATTGTCGACCAATCGCCCAGTCGCCTAATCATCGCACGTGCGTTCGCCAACTCTGAAACACTCTATTATATACATACATTACACAATATTTGTGGGTTGGGTTTACCACCTTACCATGTTAACAATTCCTTGAGCTCGCTCCTTGCTCAGTGCAATTTTCTTGCGCAGTGCCGCAATCTGAAGTGACTGTGATCTGCTGGAAGGTAAACAGCTGAACCTCTTCATAATCCATTTTCCCGGCGTTTACCTAAGTAAATGCGAGGAAGCTGCGCGGCGATTTTCAAAAGGAGCCTACTAAGTCGTGGTAATTTCAGCCAGTCCACCTCTGTCGCTCAGCAGTGATGATTACGGGCGTGGGTCGCTAGGATAGGGAGTGACTTTTTCGCTTTTGACCACACGAAACTTTTTCGCGATTCGGCGCGCACGTCCTTGGAGGGGGGGGGGGAACAGAGCCGATTTTAGATGAAGATAGGACCAACAACGGTGAGAAACGCCAGAGCGGATGCAAGTAATTCACATGCTCTAAGATCCCTTCCTCTTCTAGGGCCTAGTGACTGGCTCACTCATTTGGGTACCCCTTCCCCGCACCCCAAGGACATGAGCGACCGCGATCTCTTTCTGTTAGATTGGTCATTCCCATCGAATCGAACCCTTCTTCTAGTGCTCACAAACTCACTAGGGTTTTCAAGCAAGAACCAGAACCCAGTAACTCGATAAAATTCATTGTTGCTAGCACTGCTAATGCCGTAGCTGAGGTAACCGGATGGGACAAACTGACGGCTATGGCTTGGCTTGTGAATGTAATGCGTTACACCTAGAGATATCATTAATCACTCCTCTTGGGCAAACCGCTAATCACGCCACACTTTATGGCCCAAGCTGACGACGGCGAAGACAAATGGCTAGGCTTACTTCTGCCGATGCATCGCCCTGCATGAGAAGCTCACTGTTGAGTTCGCGAATCCTCTCATGTGCTTTACATAACTGCGCGTCGTCATCCTAAACAAAGAACTGTAGCTAGAACTTATTCCATGCAGCCGTGAGACAGGTTTGGAAGGGCTCGAAGGCCTGGCCGGCCAAAAGTGTGCTGACCTCAGCCATTACGTTGAGTCACTGCTGCCGACTTGGCACACAAGAAGGCAATAAAACCTCACTCTAAATCAATTTCGATTGATATGTCGAGCAAACAATCCTTTCTTGATAGAATCATTCCCATAAAAACATTTTTAATGAAGGCGTATCACCCTCTTAGGCCGATGTCAGACTTTGCGAATCGCGCGATTCGCTAGCGTCTGCGGTCGCGTCGCGGCCAGTGAATCACTCAATTGGCTGGTACCGCAACGCGACCGCGGACGCTAGCGAATCGCGCGATTCGCAAAGTCTGACATCGGCCTAACTGCAACACCGAACTGTTTCAGGGCTAATTGATGGATTCGAACAGTGATTGCCTTTTCAGGTTTTGCCACGCACAAAAGCGTCAAAGTAGAGCAAGTATAAGGGCAAATGCACGTTGCTGAAGAGCCTTTTACGAATAGCATCATTACTTACGGGTTTGATAAATAGAATTATTTTGACAGGTGGGTGGCGCTGTGAGCAAATGCTACTCCTCGACGTCACATAAGTTGTGAAGCAAATTGACGCTGCATCCAGATATTTCGGAATTTTTTTACTGTAGAGTTGTGTACCGAGCATTCAGTCTCTGTTTGACAAATTCACGACAACGTCTTCCTTTACAGTTAGGTGGGACCAGTGCGACTTTGCCACCGCCTCACCCTACATCTGTAAGGATTTTGTGTAGTTAATGAACAGAAAACGTAACCAGCACAAAATAATTTCAATTAGTTAATTATTCGCATGTAATCAATATAGAATGAAAATACGAGAAACAGGCAGCTGACAATCCATGTGGGCCGGCCATCCGTGGAAAGTTACACGTTTCGAATCCTAGGATTATTCCAAACATACTAGTATGGCATCACTGGTAAGTGAACAAACCTACTAGTTACGGGTTTTCAGCAAGATCTTCCCAGGCGCTTAGCGCGAGCTGATTCAGGAATGGGAAATGGTCTGAGGGCCATTCCGATATCCATCATACACAATGAATGGGCGCAAAAATTCTCTCTATGGAAGACTGGGATTTTCAATGTAATCAGTGCTTTATTTACCGAAAATTTTGCCTCAGTTTGAGTTCTCTGACATCATGAGAGTTTCTCGAAATTCAGTAGGGCTGCTAAGACATTTGGTCGGGTAGTCATAAATTGTTTCGACTCTTTCAGGCTCTGAAGGAGGCCATCCTCGTCGAAACGTAGCCTAACAAAGGTTAGTTATCATCCTCGTGAGAGTTATGAACGAGATCAACTAGCGCATAGGCCCAGATTCACTCCAAAGCGACACGTAGAAGCAATTTGAGTTTTGTTTCACTTCGATGTTTTGCATTATTACTGATTTAGTTCCACAATTGGAATTATTTGCCCTGCGAGTACGTAATTAAAGAACAATTCAAGTTTAACTGAGAATTTCCATATTATCATTCAAATTGTTCAAATAAAACAGTTATGCCTGGCTAGCGCACCCTCAATTGACGAAAATCTGGATAAAAACTGCTGATAATTAAGATAACAACTGCCACACGGGCCGAAGCATTCGTCAGACGTCTTTGAATGGGAAATCGCAGCGATCTTTACAATAAACACGGATTCTTTAAGCAATTATTCATATTGAAAGATTGTTTGAAGAGTATCCGGAAGTCATTGAATTGGGCCCTCAGTTCGTTTTTGAATCGCCAATGCAGAATACAAAGTCGGAACTAAATTTCTGCATGATGAGTAAACCCTGCCTTTAAAGATTCATCGTTTGACCAGCCCAAGCAGTGAGCTTGTTTTTTTTTTTCGTAGCAAGAGTCCGTATGTGGTAGGAAATTGCTTTATTGTGGTCATCTCGTTGTGAGGACAGGAATTCTACATTTCCTCTCCCTACTTTTTCTCTTTCTTCTTTTCTTTGTCTACAAAAAATGTACCCATTTTACTTTTTCGAAAGATGCGTCTTACCTTTATTCCTGCAGCGCTTATTGGCGATCGAGCTGTTTTCTGAAAAATTGTTTCTTGCAAACCTCAGTTTGTTTTAGAGGAATAATACGTTCACTGAATTCCTTATCCTTCTTGTGTATGATGCTGGGCTGACCTAGGTGCAATGTTTGCTGATGTTTGTTAAGGGATTGGACACAACACAGCTGCTGTTTAGGGGTGTGGCGCTGACGTGGCAGACTTTTTTATGGCCGTGGGTCAGACATAACCCTTCCAGTACGCAGAGGAGTATCCTCCTCTCTTCTCAGTACATCTTTGTGTCTTCAAATTATCTGATTGTTCCGCTCGGTCCCTTCTCTTAAAAGTTCAGTAGTAGTAACCCCACTGAAGGGAAACTAATACCACTCTTTCCAGAACCGCTGACAATATGACAAAAGGAGACGAGAAAAAAATTACACCACCTCCATTCATGTTCCTGCGTTCCGATTCGGAAGACGAAAGAATGAACTGGCCACCATCGATGGCTTGCCCGGAAGCGAACCTCTCTGTATGTTCGATTTGAAGAATCCTTCGCGGAAAAATCATGCTTTTATTTGGACCATAAATCACTCACTTAGGACTCATTATCCATAAGAATGGAAAGAACAGAAATATTGCTTTCGTTAAATATAGTAATGGTAAAAATAATAATAATGGTAAAAATTCAAAAATCGAAAGGGCTGCTACGCGTTCAAAGTGCCCACGGACGTCTTTCACAAATGCTGGCGACGGGGATGCTTCCACTTGGTTCTTGGAGTGCCTTCACTAGAAACTCTTTCTGGCCTTCTGCTTCGTTGCATTCACATCTTACACTTCTACTGCATCATACTCTATCGATTGTTTGCCTCTATTCTCCAAAATCGATCACTTTACCCGGATTCCGTCATTGCGTCGCCCTGATACGTAGCCGGCTAAAGGCCAACTTCTTTCCATGTCTCGTTTGGCTCCGCCCGAATTACCTTCGATGTCCATAACGTGTAGTTTTTGTACGTTTGTTTCTCTTCGGAAACCGAATCTTCATGCGTGAAACTTTGTGTGCTATTTCCAGTGATCACAACTGACATATTCATGTTAGGAAAGAATGCAAGAATTTTCCGCGAAGGATTCCTTTAAAATTGAAAACATTCAAGAAGAAAAGTGGGACGAAAAAAGTTCAAATGCACATTCCTTTCCTTTCAGACTGCTTGTCCCAATTGCAAACGTTTGAACGAGTTAAGAGAAACTACGAAACACTTTACGAAAATTCATCAGGAGAGATGCCTGAAAAAGGCTAGAGAACATCGCAGGATTTGTGAGCGGAACGCCAATGAGACAGGCTTCGGCTCCACTGAGCAAGACGTTGATCGGCTGCTTGCAGCAACTTCGGGTGAGATTTCATCTCGAATATATTGCTATTCATTCTATGAAAAGATACACATATGTAAAATTCCAGAAAAGTAGCCGTGATGCCGACTTCATAGAGAAGATGTCGCTCATACTGAAAGGCTCTTCCAATCGGAGTGACCGCCAATCAAAGGAGGAGCGTTTCTACCAATGACTATTGACCGAAAAATTCCTTATTAATTGTTAATAAAAATGTTGATTGACGGATTTCCTTGTTTCTCTACGTATAAGAAGGGTAAAGGAAGAGAAACGGTGAAATGCTGGAAGAAAATCAAAGATCTTCTTGCCACCAACTAGCCGATACGGTGCTAGGCCATATCGTAATCGCACTTGTTGAAGGAGCCACTGATTATGCAAAGAAGGATACTGAAGTCCTGTTATGCTCCATCTGTCCGTCTGAGTAAGCATTTTTAGCAGAAGTCTCGTTCAGTTTCCTATGGGTGCTCTTCATCTCACAAAGAGATCCAACAAGGAGATCTGAGGTTATTACCAGCACTTCTAATACCGCAGCCGAGTCGTTCAAACGTGACAAATTGACGGTGTTGGCGATCCGTGATTGTAATGCCCTACGCTTGGAGATATCAGGTTGAAAAAAATATTATACCATCTCGCTTTTTATGACCCGTCAACTATACTGTGAATAATTATTTTTTGATACCTCTTCGGTTCCCAATAAGCCCACTCTGTATCGTCTTGGGTCTTCGGTTGAGGTTGGCGGACCTACTAAGCTGGTATCCGGAGCCGCGATCCCTCCCCGCGGCTTGCAGTGTTTGGCCGGGGCACTGCCCTTCCTCTTCCTTCCCGATTAACTTCGTAATTCCACTCCCCCCTCCTCCTCCACCGTACAACATGCTCCCCCCCCCTCACACAATCTCCTCAATTGTGAAACATCACGCCAGTAAAATAAATCACTGAAATGAAACGAAAGTTCTGCCACACTATCTTTCATGAATTTCGTCTCTTTCTGAAGAATTCAACAGTAAAATTAATCAACAAAAATGGTAGAGGCCATTCTTCGGAACTTCAATCACATCGAGTGGATAGAAGGACTGCAAGTCCTACACCCCCCCACAGCACACTTCCAGAAAACACCTCCGGACATCGCTGCGCAACACCACACACATATTCAACACCACCACGCTCTCACACTCAACCACACAACATACGCACTCGTGCCAACGACTGACACATCCCCCCCTTGCACACTCACGCTTCACGCGCAGCCGTTCAACGGCCACACACGTTTCGCTTTTACGCAGCGCCTTCGCTCATTGACGATTTTATGAAGGTAGCAGCATCCTGCACACCCTGTTCCTCACACCGAAGGCCCTACGAAGCTCATTTGCAAAATTCTTTGTCCCCTACGCGGCCCACCATGTCTACGTAAGGCAGTCTGAAACCTCAAGAAGTTGGGCCGAGGCAGCCTCGTCAGGAGCATCGCCACCGCGCACACAATAATAGTTTTTTCATGACTGGTGCGAATCACCCTGAAAAGCCCGCTTAAGAAATTCCGAAGCTACGGCACGATTTCTACTTCGTTCCCCCTGTGAGCTAAATAAATCATGCCTCCTAATCCTGGACCTTGAAACATCATCTTGATGACGAAATAATTAGACGACCAACTTCAACTCAAAAGTGAGGTCGCCTCCTTTCTTGACCGCACTCCGCTGGGTTTTGGAAAAGGAGCACCGAGAAATTTCTGAGCGTTGAAGACAAGTGGTGACATTCACGGTAGATATGTGACCAGGAGTTGTAAACAAAAAAGATAACCTACTATAAAAATTACGTTCCTTCAGATTCTGAAAGGCTGCTAATGAGGATCACACTTTATGGCACAAACCTGACAAAGCGATAAAAGACCTGGCCCCTCCTGAACCTTCTGCGAATCGAAAAGTACAACAAATAGGCTTTGACTAGTGGTCGCAAAGGCTATTCCTCATATCGTAACCCGGAAGTAGCAGTACATAGGTGTTCTCAATTCAAGGAAATAATAAAGTTTCAAGAGCGCTTCGTTTAGTTTCGAACAGTAATTTCGATTAGATTTTTTTGTACAAAAAGACTCAATCATGGATCGTTCACTATGATACAACTTCTTCTGCCCGAATCCTTCAATGGACCATGTTCATAGGGTGAGCATGACAGGAACATAAATTGGAACTAATGGTTTCCACTTTTTGCCAACAGTTATGTCTGAGATTCGGTCAGACTCTGCGATTGCATCGCGCGACAATGGCACAAGGACGTCGATGGCATCGCTCCCAAAGTGCGAGCGACAGGAGATTTACCCGAGCGGCGCCGTGTGTATCGGTCGTCGGCGGGGTAAATCTCCCGTCGCTCGCACTTTGGAGCGATGCCAATCGCCCGTCGCTTGTGCACATTGCAAGAGCGACTGCATCGCGCGATGCAATCGCAGAGTCTGACCGACATCTAGACCCTACTTCGTATGAGTACTGATGTTGATGACGATTGAGCTCCACTGTCCAGAACTATTGTCAATACCGTAATGTCTTCACTGTAATGGTGTAATGTCTTCATAATTTTGAGCCCCAATGCATAATTTCTTCTCTAAAGGAGATGTAGTACCCTAGCACATAATCTACAGAAAATGGGATAATGAAGAGATTGGAAAAAGGAACGTAGCAGACCATGTAGCGACATTGTGCATGATCCAATCAAGAATGCAAAACTTTGTCACCACGAGAATCGACCCCTGATTTTTCAAGCGTTCCCAGAAACACTCAAAAAGAAAGCAAATTATGCACGGGGGGGGGGAATAGAGCCACTTCCCTTACACATTCAAACGATAAAACGCAAAGTGAGACAGCAATTCTAGGTCTCATCCAGTAAGGGGGGGGCATTGTGATGCAACGTCAAGTGGCTGCCCTCACCCCCCCCCCCCTAGACTGCCTTCACTCCCCCTGGCTCACGGGTCCCGTACTTCGAGAAACCTGTGCGCCAGGGGGAGTGTAGGCAGTCTAGGGGGTGGGGGTGAGGGCAGCCACTTGATGCCCCCTTACTGGATGAGACCCCACTCACTAAACACGCTTATGTGTATTGAAAAGTCGTCAAATCTATCGAAAAATGCTACATAACAGGCCTTCTACATCAGACGAATCACGACGATTTTCCCCACGGAAGCATGATTCACTGTACTCAGGCTTGAGTATCTTCCGAGTCATTGAGGTAAGACAATACGACGTCTCGAACGCTGGTCAAAAAGCGGTCTTGCACAGTCCAGCTGCTGTCTTCTTAGAGCAATCACCAGTGTAATGTGAAGAAGTTTATGTAGAGCTTCAGGCTAGAGCCGAATTGCGGCACTGAGGTCATGGACGCGCCAGATGACATCCATATTCGGAACATCGGCGGCAAGTGAAGGGCCTTGCTTCTGCTTTGAGGACATAGCTAAGGAACTCTGACATTAACCTTCATCAACAACGGCATCCTGTTGCGGCGAAAATTGAATGATTTCGCTAAATGGCGAAAAGATTTTTTTTTGCCCCCTCCCTTATGTTCTATGCACATGCCCTACATAACACGAAAAAAAAAACATTTTGAATAAGTGCAGCATGACCCTGCCCTTTCTGGTAAGCGTAAGAGTTTCTTGTTAAGAGCTGAAAAACGGATTGGGGCAATTTACTGTTGGTCAGATTTGTAGTCACTTAGGCTTCACACTGCTTCGAGATACTGAATTACCGACAATGTAGCTCTAGATGGTCATAGATCAAGACTTGATCACCAATTACAGGCTACTTCCAAGCTTCAAGTCTAAAACGCTAGCTCGTCAACTGGTGGCATAGTACCTGGCCACTCGTTTACCATTAATTCATCCTCAGACTCTCGCAATAAACAGCCAATGTTTTTTGGCTAGTATTTTACCATTGAAAGCGGTCCAAAGGGTGGAAGGTGCTAATGGACTCTAACTTCTTCTTCTATTATAGTTTGTATTTCTACTATTATATGGTTGTTGGCTTGCATAAGTTATATGTATGTTGCTTAGGACGCTTGCTGCGGCAACCGGTCAGTGAGACCTGTTCAGGCACTTCCAAGCTTCTCCTAGGCCTAGTGCTACCACTGGTAAAACGGTAACTGCTTTAATACTCAGTCAGGAAACTACATACACTGGTGTGCCAAACTTAAAGTACAACATAAGTTCCGTGACCTATTACTGCTGAGTAAAACAGCTCCATAGAACCTAACCGCATATATAAGGAACTGTTCCAGAGCAGTACAAAATAACAGGAACCGTTTAAAGGTCCACAAAGTTATAAAATAAGTTTAGATTATTCATTTATCTCCGCTCCTGAGTTTTGCATACCAGTGTACATCGCCAACCAGAGCGATTTCAAAACTCCATCCCCTCATCACACCTAAGCTCTTTTGAAAGAGTCGCTCACCAAAAGGCAGCAGTTGGCCTCCTATTGCCTCAGTTTATGAATTCGTTACCATTCAGGACTGTGCCAACAGGTTGTTGTCTCAGTATGAAGGTTAAATGAATCATTCAGCCAAAGGAGCGCTTTCAAGCTAACGCCGACTCTCCGCGGAGTGAAATTAAACATAATTATAACAATGAATATTTCAACATAAATATACACGAGATATTAATGTAATGTTTTATTACTATTGTATTTCTTGAGCCCATAAGATCGATAGACATTTCAGGAAAAATTCACCATTCCTCGTTTTTACTAATATACACAAAATATGCAGCTTTCAGACAGTAGATGTTGAGTACCCTCCCTTTCAAAAAACGAGAAGAGCGTCGGGTGCAGACCATACACCACAAGTGACGACGGCCTCCACAAAATGTAAATGTTTTCTGCCAATGAAATGATTAGCCTGTTGCAGTTGTATTCTATCAGTTGTCACTAATTACAACTATCATTTACCAAAAATCAGCTATCACTATGAACCACTACTAACCAGATTTACTTGGAGGCCGTCGTCACTTGTGGTGTATGGTCTGCACCCGACGCTCTTCTCGTTTTTTGAGGGGAGAGTATACTGTGGCACAGATACAGATACAGTCGGACTCCTAGCAATGAAATAACGTCCCGACCAATGGTCACTGAAATATTTAATATTAATATTTAATATTTTGTGTAAAACTGTTGATCGACGCATTTCTTCGCTTGCCTACCAAGGTCAGGGGGACCTTTGGCGTCAGTCACCAGTTTGGCGCTACGTCGGAAAGTAATACTGGAGTGGAGAAAGCCGTCAGTAGTGAGAAAACATCATAGAGATCTCCAGTCATCTTTACTGGGCTTTCCAAACGAACGTCGATTCCAGTTTGTTTCCTGCCCTCATAATCTCACGAGCGTTTTTACTCAAGGACCCAAGAAATGGGTTGAATACTGGTGTTGCTCTGAAAACTGAAACGCTGCTGCTAATCCGTAGCTGAGCTGACCAAAGGTGACAAATTGACGGTACTGACAACTCGTGGCTGTAATGTTTTCACGCCTTGAGATACCATTAGTCTCTCCTCTTGGATGGCCCGTTAATAAGTCACGTCCAGGAAGCAGCTGATGGCGAAGGCAAATGTCCTGGCTTATTTCTTCTGACCAGGAAGGTCTTTCAGGGATGCCAAGCTTTTTGAAAACGGTCATTTGCATGATATAGGGGCACATGCGGGAACCACAGAACCATGGTATTTTTCCTAAACGGCCCTCTAAATCCATCTGAAAGTGGAGACAAAATGTCTTTTTTTATAGAGGATCTGTAATCTCTCTATTTTTGTTCATCCTATGTGACCCATTTGTAACTGTATGTGCCCATTTGTAACTGTTCTTAACGTTATCATCTGGTTGATCTGTAGCTCGAAAGGGCAAATGTTTATAGTTCGGAGCATTGTCCGCCTTATCTCTGAGCTTCATCTCAACTCCCGCCTATATACCGTATAAATAGCGGCCAGCGGCTCTCAATTTTCACTTAGCCTCTTTCATAGCCTCAAGATCTTACCTTTCACCTTTTCTCTTCATTTGCCTGTGTGATTGAACTTGCAATAAAGATTGTGTATCAAGAGGTGGTGCGTACGAACGAAAGGACCCGCGTGGCGTGGACGACAAACGAGAACGGGGCCACGCTCAAATTCCTTTTATACTCTGAGAACTCGCTTTTGCGCATGCGAAAAGACGTGTAAAAAATGGTTTTAAGCTATCTGATAGTTTATCTTTTCATTTTCTTTTTTTTCTGCGTTTTCTGTTTGTCGTCTTTGCTATGAATACGATTCAATGTTAGAATATGCTTCAAAAAATTGGCCTCGGAGCGAGATTGTCTTGCCCCAATCATGTAGCATACCAAACATTAATTACTGAATTTCTCATGGTGAGTAAACTCTCACTTTCTGGAATATTCCAAGCCTTTCATCTCCGGGTCGGTTAATTGGTACCAGACTTGTCTGGGAGGATAAAAACACTGACTTGTACATCGGCTGGCCCCCGCAAGTCATTGTATAGGCCACATCGCATTCAAACGCCACTACGAATGTACAAATGGAAGTAGCGTGCCGCATCCCAAAAAGGGATTGATCAACGGCAAATGCTTTATCCTTTTACCCTTCGTGACAATGGCATCACCGGTGGCTGCAGGGCTTGAAATGGAATTTGGAAAGTTTTCTTCCTGGAAAAATCTTCATACCCTCATTCATCTACGCCAGCCCTGGGCAGAGGAAATCTCTGACCACTCAAATTTTATTAAAGAAAAATCTTGGGCCTCCCTGCTATTGCGCAATCCGGCGCTGGTCCGAACGGGCAGACCATGAAAATACCGCGCAGTCGCGAATGGTTAAGTAATCTTTACCACTTGAATTCAGTTTCCGTCTGCTCAGCGCACTTATGGAGATCCTTTAGTAAAGGCTTTATCTTCAAAAGAAACTGCCTCGTTGTAATCTTCTGGTTGCGAGGAAGCACATCCTTCTAACCCTCTGTCCTTCTAGACAGACTTTGTCAGGCCTAGGTGCAATGTTTGCTCAGGGATTTGATACAACAGAGCTGCTGGGGTGTGGCGCTGATGTAGCAGGCTTTCTGTGGTGATGGGTCAGTCATAGCGTCTTTCTGTACCTGAGGAGGTTGCACTGTCCTTTCTACTCAGTACACTTCTCATATTTTTTCAGATAAATCTCTCTCGAATAGTGTTCCTCTTGTCTTCTGATCACAAATCTATTTCTTTGATATTTTATTGATTTTTTAGAAGAAAAGAAGCCATTCTATTTTCTGTGCCGTTCACGAAATGGAGAAAGGAGACGAGAAAAAGATGACTACGCCTTCGCTTATGTCCGAGTCTTTGGAATCGGAAGATCAAAAGAGATGGCCACCAGCAATAGCTTGTTTGGACGAAAGCATTCCTGTATGTTTGATTTGTTTGAGTGCCATTGAAAAAGGGAAAAGAAGACAAAGTGCATGCGTTGCTTTTTCAGACCGACTGTCCCGTGTGCTTAAGCATCAGGAGGGTGCAACAAGATTGAGAACTTGAACATTCGCGCTTTCATTCTGCATTGATCTCCCTGCAAAGCGGCTAGGAGGAACATTCTCAGCGGTGCAGGAGGAACGGGCTGCTTTCATGACACGTCTCAACCAATCTTCGCAGACGCTTCTGTTAATCGGCTAAAGCGGGATTTGGAAGTTGAAAGAATGAGAAGCCCGTCATTAATGGCCTGGTGGATTCGTGTAAGTTCTTATTCTACGGCCCTAAATTCCATTAGAATATACAAATTTTCAGGAAAGAAACCTTGATGTTGCCTTCACAGAACAGATTTCGCGTATATTGGGAGGCAACTGCAACAAAGATGACCGCCAGTCAGAGGAGAAACATTTCAACTAATGACCATTGACCCAACAATTATTGTTGTTGATAAACTTGTTGACTATGTTTATTATGACATGTCAGAGTCGTGTTACGTCTGAGCTGCCACCCTGGCCTTTTCCCAAATCTATTAGGTATCTTCTGGTGAAGGCAAATTTCTTCAGAACCACTGCTCGATTTCCATCTTTCTCCCGCTGTTGATCAGCCAATCCGCAATCACCCAAAACGCCCCATTAGCATCTGCTCCATCTACTTTTGAGCACATGCACCTCCGTACGCCATTCAAATGACTGTCTTTCAATCGGAGAATTTAAAGACATTCGTGCGGTGTGAAATTGCCTAGATATGGCATAACTTCAGACGGTATCGCAAAATAGGTATCGGACATCCTCTTGGACTAGGCCTGACCCCAGAAGGGTGGGGGTGGGGACATTCTGGGCAAAATGGAAGTTTTTCACCTTGAATCAAGGTCTCTGTCCTTGAACTGTCCTCTAGAAGTTTGCCGCGGATTTAAATGCATCGTAGTCGCCGGGTCTTCCCCCTGTCTGCCCTACCCCATCCTGCGATAGCAAATTAGCGCTTTTCAAATATCTAAGGCATCTAGAAGCGATAATTTCCTGTACGAACTTCTTTCCCTGCTGCTCCGGTTTTGAGATGAAACACCTAATCCTCCTCTATCCCCACCCTCCTTGTATAAGCAGTTGCTTTGGCACAGGTGCAATATTCGCTCATTTACTTGATACAACCGAGCTGCTGCTTTGGGGCGTGGTGTC
>MU882750.1:0-21891 GCA_036418205.1 Ostertagia ostertagi
ACCCCTTCCTGCTCAAACTCGGAGATTCTGTGCCTTGAGGGACATATTTTCGTCAAAATTTTTAGAATAGTATTAATATATAGACCACTAAATTCCGGCTCAGATGATGACGAAAGGCTCATTGATGCTTTGTTAGATATTTGCCTTTCCACAGAAAACCTGGTCATTGTAGGTGATTTTAACTTAGATATAGACTGGACGTCAAAGAAGGCTAGAAGTTCGGTATCCTCCAAATTCCTTGAATTTTTCGAAAGCTGCGATTTGCTGCAACATGTCTCACAGCCAACACGCGGAAATTCAGTTCTAGATTTAGTTCTCGCCAATGCCTCGGTTATAAAGAATTTATATGTTGGCTCGCCTTCTGCTGCATCCGACCACTGCGTAATTGCCTTCGAAATCTCCGTCCCTTTGCATCTGCCCAGACAACTCCCCTTTCCCGATTTCGTTAAGGCTGATTATGTTGCACTCTCGGAATACTTGTTTGCCATCGATTGGTGGAGCGTTTTTGAAGGATACCGTTCCGTTGATGATCTGTACAAGAGATTTTGCGGTATTTTATATGCTGGTTTTGCTCAATATGTCCCCTTTGGATTCAAAAAGCACCAAAAATTGTATACCCAAAACACATCCGCAATTTGATGGCTCAAAAGGCGCGCTTGTATTGTACGTTGCAAGAAAATCCGTTGACCATTTTTCATTACAAGCGAATTTGTAGCGTATTAGATTATCACGTGCGTAGATTTCTAGCATACAAGGAAAGGGCTTTCGCTACTAGTACGCATAAGAAAGCACTTTTTGGATTCATCAAAAACAAGATAAGGCCCCAAACAAGTATACCAGTTCTATACGATGATAATGGTAACCGATATGTAAGCGATGGTAAGAAGGCCGAAGAACTTGCAAGTTTCTTTGCATCAGTTTATACTACACCTTGCACCGCCTCACGAGAGGCTCCAGAGTACGATTCTCCACAGAATTCCCTATCTAGTATCACTGTAACGCCTGATGAAGTGTATAAGGTTCTGAAATCACTGAAGCGCTCCTGTTCGATCCCATTTGAAGGTATCCCTCAAATCGTTTACAAGAAATGCGCTACCTCTCTATATAAACCCATATGCATGATCTTGAATGCATCACTGATGTTTTGTGAGGTGCCTTCTATCTGGAAAGAATCCATAATAACTGCCATCCCTAAAGTGACCAACCCAACCAAGGCCTCCTCTTTTCGCCCCATAAGTATAACCTCTCCTACCGCTAAAGTCTTGGAAAAATAATTCGTGAGAAGCTGATTATACACTTGGGCAAATACATGAGAATTTCTCTCGAGCGACATGGTTTTGTGGCGCATGCTTCCACATGATGACGAACTGTGTGTTCGACTGGAATATGGCCATAAATAGGAACCAATGCGTTGATGTGATATGCTTCGACTTGTCGAAAGCTTTCGATAGGGTTAATATTGACAAGCTTACTCAAACTACGTCGACTGGATATTTGTGGACCGATTTACATTGGATTCACCTCTTACTAAAGCGCGTAGCCAACTACCCTCGGTGCTAAATCCGTCGGGATTCTTTCTCAAAACGTCACGTATGTCCTAGTGGAGTACCGCAAGGTGGTGTATTGTCCCCAATTCTGTTTTTGGCATATACTCACGATTTACCGTCACTTTTGAAAACGCATCCAATGGTTAAAGTCCACATGTATGCGGACGATATCAAGGTGTACGGGGTCTACAACGGAAGAAACTTATCAACGTGTTTACCAGGCCTTAACTCAATCAATAATAGCATGATGGTGTGGGCTAGGGCCTGGGAGATACCAGTGAACCTTGCCAAAACTTCGGTGCTGCATATCGGTAAAGCTATAGAAGCCCCATACAAATTTGATGACATTGTTTTGGAGAGTGTAAAGGAAGTTCGAGACCTCGGGTACTTGGTAAACTCTGAGCTGGACTTTGAAAATCACATCAATGTAATTGTGAAGAAGGCTTTCAAAGTCCTTTTTGTACTGTTTAGAAACATCAGGTGCAACGATGCCGACATATTTTTAAGAGCTGTCCGAGGTTGGAGCCCACACACTAGGAAGCTTCAGGCTAGAATAGAAAAGGTCCAACAAACGTTTACTAAGATTCTGTTGCAAAGATGTAGACGAACCACAGCGTATTCTACACCTATGCTGGATTACAGAGAGCGCTTGAAGAGCCTCAATCTCAAATCTCTTCTTTATCGGCGCATTTTCAACGACCTTGTCTTTAGCTTCAAGTTGCTGAAGGGTGACCTGAGGCTGAAGCCAAGTAACTACTGGATGTTCAGACCTTGTATGGGCGCACCCATGTGCTCTCACTACAATGTCCTAAGTTAACTAGAAAGCAACATGTCAAGGTGTCTAATTCACTCATTTTCCGAGGAGCTAAATGGCTTCAGGCATTGCCTGCTGAAGTTCAAAAGGCTCAAAATGTCAATGTTTTCAAAAGGAAATTGAGGGAAGTGAATTTACTAAGAGTTCTTGATGTTCACGACTTCTGATATTTTCCTGTGATTTTTACGATAGCAAATCTATATGTTTCCAGAAACCGTTCTTCTCTACTCTGCATGCTTCGGTCGGATCATTGCAAAATAAGGGTGGCGATCATGCTTTTTTTCATTCAAGATCAAACTTCTCTTCAAGTTTTTGTACTGTTTTTGACAAACAACTGGTTATAAGCGTTTATAATAGTTCCTTTGTTTACTTTTGTTGTGTTATGTTTTTTTTTTTTTGTATTTTTTCTCTGGTTTATTACTCTACCTCTCAAGGGGATCGCAGTCTCACTTTGAAGCTTAGTGTGATTTGTGATGGACTTTCCTCTTTGGCCAAAAATTATTGGGAGTATAGACTGGAAATTCATCTGAATCTTCTTAACCTTTTTCTTTGAACAGTCTCTCAATGGCTCTCACAAGGCTTGGAATTCCGCTTTCACCTGGCTTGCCGGTTCCACGAGGGCTGTCGGTATACTCGTGTCTCGAAGTTCCGGCAAGCTCCTATGACCCCTTTTTGTGGCGCTAAGGGCACCATTGCCGACTGGTGTAGGTGTCTGCCGAAATTCCACTCGTGATTGCCCGGGCGTTCCTCTCTTTCTGCTATATGTCTTCTTAACAATGGACCTTACTCCCAATACGATGGCTGTTCACCCTATGGTAGCGATTAAATGATACGACTTCGATCCTCTTGTCTCATTATTTGTATAGTACTTATTCAATGTTGATTAAGTGCTGACCTCATCTACCCCGTGTGTAAGGTCGATTAAAGGAACTTGCGCCTGCAGACCTAAGGTGGGACCAAGGTGGGCGGACCGGTAAGCTGCGTCTTCTCGCCGACGAATGCATGGTAGGTACGGATCCACGTTCATGGGAAGGTTTGAAGTGAATCCTGTTCACGTTCGTGCGTTCGACACGTGGATCCGTACCTACCATGCATTTCGTCACAAAAACTTCCGGTCCCGCCCACTGGTCCATGGTCCGTGGAAGATTCCTTTAAAGTGCTAACCCAGGCTAGAGGTCGTGTGAATGAGCGCGTCATTTGCGGTCATACAAAATAGCAATAAAGTAAATAAAATAAAATAAAATGTAGTGCGATGCTACTCGTGGTGTTGGCCCCACAAAATCAAGCGAGCTCGATTTTCCAGGAAGGAAAATTGCGTCCGCAGGGAATGCTAGATTAAGACGCTTGCCCTCTCTAGACCAACTTTTCAGTATCGCATACTTCCGAGTTCTCAAGATATTTCACGTGTACAGGGCGCTGCTGTTCGGGCGAAAGTCGCTGGCAATTGCACTTTCAAACCCGTTTGAATGTGAAGCTTTGCGGGCGAGGTCCGAACTATTTGCATCCATGTTCGGGAACAGTGGGACCAGCAATTCGAAATTCTTTGAAAGTGGAATCGAACTTTTACCACGCGTTAGCAATACGCTCTTCACATAGCTAGCTTGCCTTTCAAAATGCATAATGCATTTCGGAATTATTTAGTTTAGTGATGGAGGTTCACTTTTATAGGCACCTACATAGTGTTGGCCCTGATAATAAGTTTTTTATCCTAAAGGCGATTTAATTATGACTAAACGATTTTGACTTGTTTTTTGTTCATTAACTGCCGTTCTTATTGAAGCATCCTCGTGGGATAGTTATAAAGATGCTGCGCATTTTGACTTGTTTTTGTTTGTTAACTGCTGTTTTTGGCCGCAGTTCGCCTTGCGAATGTTTCACAAGAATGCTGGGTTGTGAACAAAACTTTCGTAAGGCGAACTGCGGCCAAAAGCGAGAGGTGCGGGTTCTTGTCCCGCCTGGGGCGAAAGTTTTGTTCACAACCCAGTATTCTTGTGAAATGGCAAAACGGTGCAAAGGCTAGGAAACTATTAGACTGTCCGATGAGTAGTGTAGGTTTTTTCGAACAAGAATTTTTTCTCTAATATCTCATGCTTTCACATGTTACATACAGGGAGGTGGGGGGGGGAAAAAAAAAGTCACTTCCCTCACATTCAAAACGGAATTATTTACGCGTTGCGAAACCAAACCAAATGAGCCCAACTGAATATTAAAGAGCACATTCTAATCTATCAAAAAGTTACATAACAGCCTTCTACACCGACGACATCAGAAGATTTTCCCACGGAAACATGGTTCACGGTACGAGCTCAACGAGGTCGTCGAGGTACCATAGACCATTACGACGTCCCTGAAACGCTGGTCAAAAGCGGTTTTGCATAGTCACAGCTAATGTCTCTGGGAAGCTATTCAACAGTCAATCCAGTGCGATCTCTCTGCTCCTTCCATGAAGGGATGGATACAGGCCATGCTGCCTTCACCTCGGATTGTAGGTGTGAATGTAATGCCTCTCTTAATCAAGATCAAGGAATTTTGAGAAGGTACATAAGCTTTTCAAATGTAAACATTTTAAATACTTCCTACTTGGACGTTGAGAATGCAAAGTTATTCTCTTATAAGTGGCTCATAGTTGGAAGAGCGCTCATTATTACTTTCTTCATTTCATACTTTATTGTAACTTATTATGTTTTTGTCATAATATGGCTTATGTTACTTAGTATCTCCTTTATTTCCATGCTGCATAATCCATGCTATACAAGTCCCTAATAACATATCTTCAGATTTACTGCTTTACATGCTCTTTTCCATTCTCAACCTTCCTCAATTAGCTCCGCGTTTTTTCTCTTCCTGTCCTTCCTATGTTTCATGTTCTTTCCTGATTTGACCTTTCTGCTTGCTTTACTTCCCCTACTTCCCGTTGCAGTAGTTCTACGAAATGCACGTGAAGAGCAATAAATAGAATTGCTCAGCAAAGATATTCCTACTCATCTGTGTAGCAGAGCACAATTTAAAGGCACATTTCACGATCACTTCACTCTTCTGTAAATAGGACATATCCTAAAAGAATAAAATTAAAAGAAAATGTCCGAGGCAGAGTCTAATGCTTCATGGGGGAGCAAAGCATTAGTGCCCTTACCTTTCCTTGCTTCCACGTCTGTTCTCTTCTCGTACAAAGTTGCTCTCGTCCACCGCTTTTTGTATTTTTTAGCGATGATGTGAGCTTGGCATGCTTTTCTAATCTCTTTATTTGAGGACCTTAACCGCCATATTCCGTGTAGCCAAAGAAGCAAATCGAAGTGCTTTATAGATGTATTTGAGATGAGGAGAATTCACAAGTGATCTTCATTCTCATAACAGACAGCGCGGTGTGATCAAAGGTGAAAGAGGTACATAATTCAGATACGTCAAATTAACTCAAAGTGGCGTGGCCAACGAACTATAGGTTTTTGTTCGCAGTATCGATGACAGTAAGGCCTGATTTGTAGTTGGCACAGTCTGCGAACCTCCTCAGAGGGAACCAGTAAACCAAACGAGGGGATTTGAGTGATTGTCTGGGCGTCAGTCGATAAAGAATTGGACCCACTAGAACGTCGAGAAGTTCAACAAAATCGGCGCATTCTAGCGCTAGCGGGCTGGTTCTTGCAAGATGAAGGGAATCTATTCTTATTCTTGGGTGGTCGATCTTGCGCCTTGGCGACAAAGATCTAGGTAAGCCTTGTAGCCCTCTTGGTTCAATCGATACCGCCTGTTGGTTTAGTAGTCTGGAGAAATTGTCTTCAGGATTGTTTGGCTCATGAAAGGATCGGTCTCAATTGCTTTTCGACTTTCAGGCTCTGACGAAGGCGAAGAGGCCGAAACGTAAGCCTAATAAAAAGTGCTGAAATCTTGGTCAGGCTACAGCAAAACCATTTACATCAAAGGGGATCCTAGTTGGTGACTTTAGTTTGGTTTGACTGGAGCCCATAAAGTCAAATTAAGCGGGGTCAAAAAAGTGTAACAGATGACGCCCTCTTCTCCAGTATTGCTCAACTCATTCATCATTTTTATGACTTTGAGGAAGAACTTTGTTAGACGCCCATTTCGACAAGTCATCTTCTTGTCCTCGTCGCCAGTTGTCGCATTGATTTATGCCCGGACAAGAGACTAAATGAAAGGCTGTCATATTTCGTGTATCAGCTGATGGATTCTGACAAGCTCGCCAGCAGCTGAGCCACTCATCTATCATCGTCGTGTGTGCACTACAGCGATAGTTTAATCGTTTGGCATGGATTCTTCTGTTGGGATGCGCCATGTATTCGAAACTGAATTGTACCAGATTTCCTATTTGTTTTGTTCATTTCGTGCCTTAAGGATCATACCATGTACAGGTCAATATTTCCTCCTTGTCGAATCCAAATCAGCTGAATCACCCAAGTGAAATTACCGGCTGGACTCAATTTTTTCTTTGTTTTGGAACTTTTCCGGTAATTGTTTTGTTTGTTAACTGCTGTTTTAACGCCGCAGTTCGCCTTGCGAATGTTTCACAAGAATGCTGGGTTGTGAACAAAACTTTCGCCCCAGGCGGGACTAGAACCCGCACCTCTCGCTTTCCGGGCAAGTGCGCTACCAGTTACGCTACCGGGGCACCATTTCATTAATGAAGTTTTCCGGTACTGTCTTCTGTGAAACAGCTATCATTATGAAATTTTAGATGTGTGATGTACGTATTCTTCGTGTTGAATACTGAAATTCTAAATTTCTGCAAAAAAGGCGTTCATGATTTCTTCCTACCTTGCATAAGGGACTAGCCAACCGCTGAGCGTGAGAGGTCTTGTCTGCGATCTTTGAAAGTGTTGGAATTGAAAAGTGAAATAAGCATGTCTATTTCTGAAAGAGGTCGGGCAAAAATCTCCTGGGACGAGAAAAAACTCTGTAAAAGGTCAAGGTGGACTCAAGATGAAAAAGCAGCCCGTAAAAAATTAAGGTGGTGTGGCCAGTAGGGCAAGGATGAAGAAAAGACCATGATAAGCGACCGTGAGCTTGGTGAATGGGATTCTCATTGTATGTACGTTGGCTCTACGCATTGATTCGACTCTCATCATTGCTGTCCTCTTCTACACTAACGCTCTCTGAAGGTTAGACGAGAGGGTGGGCATGGCGCGAATGTACGGGTACGGCCCTGCTAGGCTATCGGGCAACACTTTTCTCTCCGCTGTGAAATGCGCATCGTCCTGCACCCGTAGGGGTCGCCTACTTTTCGTCAAGGTATATTCCCGTTTTTCGACAAGGTTTAAAGACATAACCCAAACACCTTCCCCCTCACCTCCCTTCCCTCCCACCCCTCACCTTGCTCGAAGGCGTTTTTGAAACAGCAGCAGGGGTCGGATGGGGAATGAAGATAAACTTTGAGGGAGCCCAAAGCGAATGGACCACGAAATTTGCCTTACCGAATGACTGGCCTCACTTAGAAATTTGTAGGCTTCAATATTATGTTCAACCTTGGAACCCGGTTGGTGAGGAAGTTTAAAGGGGTCCAACATCACGTGACCTGGAAACCATTTTTAAGAAGTTCATCGGTCGAGAACACGCTACTGTAGAGTTGCTAGATTCCCTGGACTGAGTTCTGGAAAGGTAATATGATCTAGATTTTTGACGACCAAACTCTGTCATAAAGCCGTCACAACGGCTTATAAGAATACCACACAAAAGGAATGGTGATAATATTCAAATTTTGCGCCCTAACTCAGTATCTTTTATCCTGTGCCAAACATAATGAATGATTCTTTCATAGTGAGTCACAGTTGGTGCAACTTATGCGCTTTGCAATATACGTATAGATTAACTCCTTAGAATGTGTTTTATTTGCCCTACCACAGGATTTATCTCCTGAATCTGAACAAAAGCACGTGCAACCCCACCATCACCCCCCCGCTTAAAGGCAAATTCGGGCTCAGACCCACCTAATAAGCCCTTAAAGTGGCTAGAAGTGCATGGGACGCAACTGCAGGCGACTCGCCAAGTTCCCGCATCGAAATGCGTCACTAAGGCGCTAGGGGCCAAGGACTTTGACACGCTCCACCTGTTGCGACACGCTCCGCCCACCGCTCGATATTTTGTCTGCGTCGCAATGCTGATCTGCTATGCTCTCTCTTCTCGGATTTCTCTACCGCTCTCCGCGCTCACATTATCTCTCATCTCCCTGCCGGCCCTTTTGAACTTCTCCGCAACGTAGAGCAAAAGGCTCGTATTTCCTGTGTATTTCACGATTTTTTTCCTTTTTTCTCCACTGGCGGTCCACCTCCCGCCCTACATCACATTTGAGTAGAATTACCTCATCAGTTTAAGCTTGAATCTTGCCTTTAAGTTTCGCCCACTGATGCATCTTATCGTTTCATCCACTCCTTTCCTTCATATTCCAAGGTGCCTTTAACTTCATTATTCATTTGCGTCTGTTCTTTTCTTCGCTGTAGAGTCAAGTGAAGTTTTTGAAAGACCAACAAGATTGTTGCGAAAAAAGCGGAGCTGTCTTAACGATAGCGTCGACAGGTGATGCGCGCTATGATGGAGCACTGGACAAAAACGAGAGATGTAGAACAAGTGTACAACACCCCCGATGACAACTCCACTCTGTCATAGATTGAAGCATCTTGCTCAATCGTTTTGTTTACTAAAACCGATACGGAGGTTGGCACTGTTTCATTTGTTCTGGAGTGCGCCACAATTCTGCTTCATTTCGGAGTTATTATGCTGATAAGTGTACTGTTCTCGTTTGATTCATTTGATATCAACTCTGTCATTTCCATGCTAACTTTATTTTTTCAATGCGTGTTTTTATGCACAAATAAATAACTAAATAGATAAATAAATAAATAAATAAATAAATAATGGCATGTGACGACGACTTTTGAGACCGATTAATGTAAAAGTCACTGATTTCATTGCTACTGACAAGTGGTGCAACCTCACCGATCTTGATCCTTGAGATACGCATTCCCTTCCTCCACCCCCTCCATGCCTATCCATGCACTTGGAGTCAGCGTCATCTGTCGCAGCACCACCTCCGCCCATTCAGGATCATCAACTTGCTTGGAGGTTGGAAAGACTAGTCCGGTTTATTCTGTTTGACTGTCGCAAATAGAAGTGAGGTTGAGATAGAATATGTACTGCTTACCATTATCCTCTCTCCCTCTGGAACCCATTGGCCACGTTAGACTAGTTGCAGATGGTTGCAAAATATGGTTTGAATTAATTAAAAATGCATCATCAATACTGGATACGATACCTATCTAGGTTAGTTGCTACTTGATGTTGAAATTTACTCTAAGGCGTGGTTTACGAGGAGGGTGGTGCATAAGAATTAGGCGAGCGGTGATTAGTGGTGTCGGGAAGTTAAAACCATGGGAAACGGCAAAGAACCCAGAAATGAGACCCCTTCTAGCTCGTTGCTTTCCGCATTGATGCGAATGCTATCGCTGCTCCCCTCTTCAACACCAACGCTTTCTCCGCTCAACGGCCAGAGACCTGCGGCGAGTGATTAGCTTCCCAGTTGATGGACGTGCCGCGTCGTTATCCGCCGCAGCAGGGCCCGTTACGGCCGCCGGGCATTACGTTCGCTGCAAATTGCGTGCCAAGCCGCTCATCTAGGAAGTCCGCTTGTCTTTAGACTAGATAAGTTTCCTTTTTTTCGACCTTCGACCTTATCGCGGAATCCTCCTTCGAAGGCAACGATTATGATCGATTCAAGAAGGTTTCAAAGGAGACGTGGTGGTGCTCTATACTAGCACGCAGTAGCGAATAAAAGCTGGGAAATCCGTCAAGAAAATGCAAAATAGGACCCCCGTTTCTTGGCCGCTTTTTATCACTCATGAATAGGTAACAGCTCAGAAATCGGACTTATGAACGAGTTCAATGCAATACGTTTGCTGGCAGTATGCTAAACCATGACTCAATCGAGTTGCTCCAGTAACGACGCAGCTCGTCCAAATCACCAACTAAACGATGGGCGGATCGCTTTTGGGGGCGGGAGCCCTTTCGAACCCTGCACAGCCACCAGCGCACCTTCGCTCTTTAAAGGAATCTTGCGCGGAAAAATCATGATTCTATTTCAGCCATAAATCACTGGCTTGAGACTCATTATCCACGATAATAGTGAAAAGAACTGAAGTATTGCTTTCGTTTTGATTAGAAATTCGAAAACTCGAAAAGGCTGCTACGCGTTCGAATTGCCCACGGACGTCTTTCACGAATGCTGGCGACGGGGATGCTCAAACTTGGTTCTTGGAGTGCATTCACTAGAAGCTCTTTCTGGCCTTCTGCTTCGTTGCATTCACATCTTACACTTCTACTCCATCCTATTCCATCGATCGATTTGTCTCCACTCTCCGAAATCGCGCGCTTTAACCCGATTCTCTCATTGCGTCGCCTGGTACGTAGCCGGCCAAACGCCGTCTTCTTTCCATGCCTCGCCTGGCTCTGCCTCCTGGTCCTTCGATGGTCCATAACGTGTAGTTTTTGTACGTTTGTTTCTCTTCAGAAACCGAATCTTCATGCGTGAAACTTTGTGTGCTATTTCCAGTGATCACAACTGACATATTCATGTTAGGAAAGAGTGCAAGCGCAAATTTCCGCGCGCAAGATTTCCTTTAAAGTGCCCAAGTCTTGCGTCGCTTGGCAGCCAAGTAAATAGCTTCTTGTGGTGGCATATGCTTCCCGATGGCGCTGTCATCTTATCGTATCGTGCTTCTAAACTTATTCGAATTGTTAAGGGTTGACCAGAACTGCTAGGCTCTAAAACGCAAAAAGTTCTCATCAATTCCTGCAACAATTTTACAACTTTTAAAAAAAGTTTTAAACCTTTGGCGATAAACATTTGGAGAATCACTCTAATTTGAGAAACTCAAACTTTTACCATTCACTATCTTGACTACCTATCTGGATTACATGGCACATCTAGACGCATAAAATAGCATGACACAAAAAAGTTCCTTTGTAGTTGAGGGATGGAACTATGCGATTGCATTTTCCACGAATTTTCTGCAAAAGTTGTCCTCTTCATCGGGCTGATGAAGACATTTTTTGCACAACGCTAAATTGAAGTATTCGTTTCTCAGTCGCCAAGGACCAGTATTCCGAATAGCCTTTGTTCGGCTTCTGCAAGGCCTTCGAATCCGTGTTGGATATGAGCTGAGGTAACACGACAGAGAGCTTCACGAACCTGTACGAACTTAACATGGTACACCCTCTGAGCTTTGTGGCTTAAATAGTTGCGGGGATCTTAAGGTAGCGCTTGTTGGCTTCCTATGTCTAGTAATTTAGTCTTATCAGCCATCGCGCGCGGCGCTTCTGAGCGGCGTGAACTCTCACGATTGAATTGACCGTCTTGCGGTTCCCCTAAGTTGATTCTCCTTCTGGAATCCTACTTCTCCGTAGGGCTAAGTCCCAAGTCTTCTGCTTCTGCTTTAGCCACCGAGATTGGTATCAACTCTAGTTCGGCTAAGGTTTCGGCGCAATCGCCTTCTTCGGAGCCATTTTTAGAAGTCGAGCGTTATAAGAAAAAAGGCTCCGAAGAAGGCGATTGCGCCGAAACGTTAGCCGAATAAAGTTGATACCAATCTCGGTGGCTGAAAGCAGAAGCAGAAGACGATTATAATCATGCCGAGATTAATGGAGAGTCGTTCATGGACTAAGTCCCAAATGTTATAATAAAGGGCTCACTCACGGTGAATACGCCCCCCATGCGCAACGAACACCGTCATTCATTGAATGTGTTCGTTTGTTCGTCTTATTATTTCAATTATTCTTTATATTCTCTATATTATTCTCTATTCTTTCTCTTCTCTTTTCTCTCATATTAAAGCACAAACAAGTCCCTGGCTCATGTGGCGGCATACCCCGGGATGTGTTTAATTAAATGGATCGATAAATAAATTAACACTTTTTGTAGAAATTTTGCTAACTGAGAGATGACGAAACGTTTCATATTGCAGGGGAAATGAAATATTGGCTATAGCTTTCCCTCGTCCATCCACATGCTCAACCTCCTTTCTTTATCCCTTTAAGTTTCTGAAGAGTTTTAATTTCCCTTGAGAGATCGATATTGCTAGAGCTATAGCCGTTTTCTTTGAAGGATAGCACAACAGCGTCAAACATAGCAGAACTACTAGATCTATGGATGAAGCACTTATTTATCTATCTTATTTATTTATTTATTTATTTATTTATAACGCTGCATAAGAAAGACGTGATAAACAAACCAAGAGCTCATAAAATTGGCACGGCGGAATATATACTTCTACTAACATAGCTCAACAATCCTTTTTCACAAGGCTGAAAGGGAAGACAGGAATCACTTTTGATTTAGGATTAATGAATGTAGGTATAGCTCGGCACTAAAAAGGAGACGAGGTGGAACTTGTTACGCTGGTGACGAAAAACAGGGAAATCCGTCGAACCGACGAAAACGGGAACCTTCTTTCTTTTGGCCGTGGTTTTTTACTCGTGAACAGGTAACAGCTCAGAAAGCGGTGGTATACGTAGCGCGTTTAGTGGCACCATGCCAAACTACGCTACAATAAAGCTCAAATTGTTTTGCTGCTGGCAACGCAACTCGTCCAAATCACCAACTGAACTAGCAGGCGGAACGCTTTTTGGGGTGGAGTGTTTTCGAAGTCCTGGTCAGCAAGCAGCGCAGTCTTCGTAGTGGAAGCACAACCCCCTCGCTTCCTCACAGCCAAAGTAACCGCTCCTTCTCTCTGAGGGGCAGCAAAAAAAATGAGACAATTTGCCCATGGCGCACATCATCAAACTTTTCCTCGCAGAGGGTGCCGCTGTTGATGACAGTTTTGCGGCAAAATATACCTTAGATGTCCCCCTGTAAGTAGAAGCATGCTCTCCACCACGGCCTTCACGTGAAAATATGACGTCATTTTCGACCACAGTTTGGCTCAGGGAGCTTATGGTAGTCGTTTTAACCTAAAGCTGCTACGAAATTTCTTTGATCTTATTACTGATAGATTGCTCCCTAGGAACGGTAGCTCTGAATGTGCAAAACCCCTTCCGACCAGCCTTTCAGATAAAGTAGCAATGGTCCATGATCCTTCGAAGACTATGTTGAGTTCGAACCGTGCACAAGACTTCCATGGAAAACTCTTGTGAAGAGCGGTGCAGAAGGCTGTTGTAACGTTTATTGGTAAATAGGATAATAGACGCGGAACGCTTCAACCTTTTCTCGTACGCATGTTTTTTTTCAGTAGCCGTTTATCATACGAAGTTTTTCACGTGCTTCAAACGTCACTGTAGGATCTTTGCTCTCAAAAATACCCTCTCGACCCATCAGATTAAGGGCTTCTCGCATTGAAGGGCAACATTTCGCTGCCAGACACGAAGCGGTAACTTCCTTGTGCCGCGCAGCAATGCACTTTTTCGTCTTACGCGCTGCGGTACTTATTCTCCCTTGTTCTCTTGTCTGAATGGCTCTATGAAGGAACAAGAACCCAATTGAAGGATATCTACTTCTTTCCAAGTTGTGCTTTCCAATTAAGTGGAGAGGACTCTAGTTCGAACTGCTCATTCCGTCCTGAAATGATTGGTGGGCGCCGAACGAGAAAATTTTCTCGTCCAAAGAAATCGCATGGGCACTCCAACTGGGATTTCCATTCTCTATTCTATTCTTGCGGAGATTCGCTTTCTATTGAGAAACCAAGTTTGCTCACTGACCGATAAAGCCATTCAACTTCCCATGGAGCTTTCAATTAAGACCTAGATGTATTGATAGAGCTTTGAACGCTTATTACGAGCATAGAAGCTAAAACTGCAAAATGTACACACTACATAGTTCCATCCTTTGGAAGCTCGATCGATGCAGCAAGGTCGGTGTAATTTTCTCAAAGATCGAAAACGCTTCGGTTATGTCTTCCCTATTTTTTCATTCATTCCGCATATTTGCTCTGGTCTCTTCTCTTTTCTATGGGTACCCCCAGGAGGCCCGTCGCGCGGCAAGAAGGCAAAGTCAGCGGACGAGTCGCGCGCGTACTATAGGGATTTCGCGTCAAGTTAAATAGAGTGTCCCATTGCACGTCCTACATCGCACACCACGCGCTGCAACTCGTCCGCCGACTCTTGCCGCGCGACGGGCCTCCTGGGGGTACCCCTTTTCTATGTCCGTCAGAGTATGTGCGGGTGTGAGGTAGTATAGCCACGGTCAAAGACCTTTTGACGGAGGGACGCCCACATCTACTTTCCTGTCAAAAGATCCTTATTAGGAGTTCAGAGGTGGGAGGGGATGGTTGTGATGAGGGGACACTTGTGATACAGATTGTGGGAAAATGAACTCCAACACTACGCTCTGTCTCTGCTACCTAATCACTCGCCGCGTATAGACCTGCGGCGAGTGATTAGATAGTCGGTGGGCGTACCCCGCCAACCGCGCCAAGAGTGAGCCATGCTAGATCGCCGAGGTCAAATCTTTCGCTGCCAATTGCGCGTCGGTCAGCACCCTCAGGAGGTCCGCCTGTCTCCCTATGCAATTTTCCCCTTCTTTGACCTTCGTTCTTATCGTGAATTCCTCCTTCAAGGGAATATAGCAAAGTATTTGCGTGGCTATCACTCGATATAGGCTGACACTTGATTTTGTTGCTGGATTTTAGATGATTTTGAAGTGATTTTCGTGAAAACGATTTCCCAGTGATTGCTTTAAACTTTTTTAGCCCCCAATTTGCCCAACTCCCACAGAATCTCTTGAGGAAGATGTAGTTATCCATGGAATTGGAAGGAATTGCCATACCATTTAACCTTGAACGGCCCAACTAGTCTGGACTTTTGTACCTTCGCCCTTTCAGAGACCAATTTTTTCCAACTTTTTTAAGCAGTGTAAAATTGTAGCGCTGGCCCTGCTTTAGGATCACGTATTCTTTGATGGGTGCGGCTGTCGTTGAGGAGGCAGTGTACAATTGTTCAACATTTCTCCGTGTGTTGCCCCGTGTTCCATCACATCTTGTCACTTTCTTTTCACCGAAGCTTCATAATCACCACATGTTTCCATCTGACAAATTTTTCCGTCGCTCTTATCTTTCTCAGCAGCTCCATCGAAAGGAGTGTCGTTGGCATTTCCGAGAAAAGAAATGGAGGATTACCTGAAGAAGCCACGATGAACCTTTTTTTCTTACGAAGGCCTTTCAAGTGACCTAGTTGCTTGGAAGACCGAGCAAGGCTTGAAGAAAAGTGGGTGAAAATGTAGTTCGGGGGAGTCACTCATTAATGATCTAATCGAAGTTCGAAGCGGAAGGACGTTAGCTCCTGAATCAATTCAGAGCACAGTCTCGAGTGTACGTACCAGATCGGCTTCCAACGTCGCGAGACCCATGCCAAAATTCCGGAGACCCGAAAGCCCCCTTCTTTGAGTGCTTGCATGGCAGTCGCAAGAAGGTTTCATGAAAGTGAAGCCAGCAAGGTAGCAGCCATTTCAGCAATAGAACAATATGAAAAAGGTGACAAATACGGTGTTAGTCACTATGCCACAGTCTCGGTGAAGGATATGATAAGATATGAGTGCCTTTCCGCAACCCCACTTCGATTAGGTATGGTGGCCCCTCAAAATATTTTCATTTTCACCGAAAAGAAATTTTACGATGAACAGGATATTCACTGAACACTCGAGGAAAAAATTTCAAACTTAAGTCGCCACGGCATCGGAAGCGGCGGGAAATATAGAAAAAAAAAATTTGGAGGCGCCCCCGAAACCAAAAAAAAACTTTGATCACAATATCTGCGAAATATAGTTCTTCATTCTTATAGAAAGGAAGGGAATAATAGTCAACCATTGGTCCTCTAGGTGAATGGAGCAAAATTCATAGTTCTAAAATTGTGAAATGCAGCTCGAAAGAGGGCCGCCTGCTATCTTATCCTTTTCCTAAGACAACATATCTTGAGCTCACAAACCAAGGATTGATGGCCCACAATTTGACGACTTAAAGGCAACTCCGGGATTAAACAGGTGCTATCAGCGCTTTGTAGTGATAGCTTAGCTGCGGAACGACCTGAAAGTGGAAAGGAAAGCAAGAGAAATCCTTGGGAACGCTGCAATTAAGGCCTTAACCTTCAATAGGGTCGGAATGTGGTACGATGGCGAGAAAGGGCGTGGTCAAGAAGACAAAATACGCGAGAGAGCACGTCGTTTGAGAGAGTACGCTGATCTCTCATCAATGCACGCTGATCTCACCACCTCTCGCGTCGGGTGGGATGCGTTGGAAGGGAGTCGATGGTTGCGGGCCCGTAAGGATTAGCGCCCTAACCGCGCAGTTTTTGCGACGAAGCTGGAGTGATCCAGTTACGTACGGACCTTACAATTTCCCCCGTGGAATCCCTCCTACTAGTCGGGCTAATCCCGGGGTTTGCCTTTAAAGTGCACTTTTGATGAAGACCGGTGGACATTGTACGTTCCACACATCCTACCCACATCCTGTCCGAATTTCTGCACCAGGTCATCCACCCTGGAGCTCCTCCACCCAACTAGGGGGATGCGGGTTTTTGCATCCGGCCAAAGCGAAAATCTCCATCCCCGGTTCCAAACCGTTTCGTTGGACAATTGACGTACCACGCCGTTGGTAAGGCGCCACTGCCCTGAAGCGTCACCTGTCGTCCCATTGGGTAGGACCCCTACCCAATCCACTATGTCACTTTCCCTATCGTCTCCATAGGAATTTCCGTGACCACTTCCTTTAAGTATCGGAGAACTCAATTGAGTGGGTCCCCCAAACTGAATTCGCCCCTCCTTCTTTCGCCTGTTGAACTCAACACGAGCTTACTAAAAAACTTATATCGGATGACGTTTTCGCGGTATCCTTCTCGTAGGCCGTACTATGCCGCGTGGCAGCTGCAAAACCGGTGTTCACGCTTCCAAGCAGAGGCAACATTCTAGAGTTGTACAGCGGTCTGGGTGCCTCTGCTGTCTCTGTCACCAAGACTTTCTCGTTCCTCTGGAACTCACCAGCACTTCGGCATTTCTTTGTGAAACATTTGCCAACTGCTTCAGGCAAAATAGAAAACTGTGAAGAATTCGAAAAATTGAACAGCGAAGGCCTCGTGGAAGATGTGATTATGAGCTTGTGTTGAAACACAGCCGCTTAGCAAAAACGTGAAGGAGCAGCATTGCCGTCGCGTCGAGCGACTGGATCGAGAAAAAAAAAGTCGAAAATACATCTCAAAGTTGTTTAGGTATGATTTTTCTTCTCGTTAATGAGAGTAGTTTTTCGTGTGAAGTAATTGCTCTTTGAGTGAAAAGAAAGGAACCATTCAGAGGTAGGGGAACTATGAAAAGTAATAGGAGATGTTCCGGGGGACAGTGTCCGCTGAAGCAAGAAATCAAGCTCGAAGATAAGGTAGCCTAGTGGACAGCGGGACGCAGACATCAACGCACTCGCGGCAACCAGAGCTCTACGAACTGCCCAGGCTGGTTTCATGTCATGGAAATCAAGCGCCGCTACACATGCTTTCGATTCGCGAGAACTTGTACAACAAAAGTCAGATCAGTGAGCAAGGCTCCGAGTATCAAACGGTCGTGGTGTGCGTGGATAAAGGGTTCAAAAGAACTTTCTCGTATGCGCATATCATAGACTTGTCTGTGAGCAGGCGATCCGCTGATAATGAAGTTTCACTTTGAATATCCCATATAGTCCGGTTTAGCTTCGAATGTGCACAGGTTTGCCCATGGCAAACTTGTGATGCCGTATGGGAAGAAAGCATTATCATGCGGTCTGCTAGATTAGGCTGGCAGTATGCTCTTACATATTAGTCTGGGGAGAGTCTATTTTGAACTCATGTCAAGTATGATTATGTTGTGGTGAGGGCGATGTCGTCTTCTTTTGCCCATCCTTTTATATTGGAAATGGCTCTTTAGCCTGACACTAATACGTTACGGCAAGCAACAACAGCCAGTTTATTATAAGAACACAAAAATAGGAACAATAAGAATCAGACTGAGTAACAAGAATCCTTTGTGACGATGGAAGAGTGGGGTTCTTGGACTTCGAAGCGCAAGGTAAGCTTCCGCGAGGTGCCCCAAAGAAGTGGTGGATAGACGTCGCAAGAAGTACTTACTTGAAGTTTCAGGGGTCCACAGCAGAGATGCCTGGACGCACACATTTGCGAGCGGAAGCGCTTAGGAGTGGAGAAGAAAGTAAGAAGGAGATTGTAAGAGGTTGGGTTTTCTTCGTGGTCCGAACAAGGAAGCATGGAAAAGGACGCTCCATGGAGGTTTTTCAGCAGCTCGGATTCATTGGCTTTAAGGTGATACAATTACAACAACACTGCTTAACCGGTGGTTTTCCCTCATCGGTCACGGTTCTCGCACATGAAAGAATGAAGAGATCTGAGGCAAGGGAGGCGATAAAGGGTAAAGGTATCTGTGTCTGTGTCGAAATAGTCGGAAATCGCTGAAGTTAGCGAGCTTGATCGGGTTTTTGGATTTGACTGCACCATCAAGCAATGAAAGAGGAGGGCAAAGGCGAGAGATAAGGTGAAATGGAGCCACACAATAACCGGTTTTAGGGCTGAGATTAAAGACGATGCGCTTGAAAGCTGTTTCTGTAAGGCTTGTGGAGGCATTTCCGGGAGTGAAACAACTCTGATTCTCCTCTAGGATTCTATCCTACAGGTCGAATAGATTCCTTTGCATGAGCTATGCCTCGATTGTGTCTTTGCAATGGCAGCATCACCTACATTTCACCTCTCAGTCCATTATACCAAAACTCGCGGCTTTTCGTTATAGTTGCTCCTTCAAGGGAAGGATGGTAGGTCGAGTGGCCGTTCGAAATGAAATGTATACCTCTGATGCGTCTCCAGACGCTGATTCCAAATCTGCCTTCCAAATCTGCTAAACGACTCTCCGAACGGAGTTATGAAGCGTAATAGCTCAGTGGTGATGGTCCGGGGTGGCAGGTAAAAGCTCGTAGGATCGGTTCCTTTGCAAGTTGGTTGCTTTGCTTTTGTCTCTAGAAGTGTTGCGACAAAAGCAAAGCAACAAACTTGCAAAGGAACCGATCCTACGAGCTTTTACCTGCCACCCCGGACCATCACCACTGAGCTATTACGCTTCATAACTCCGTTCGGAGAGCCGTTTAGCAGATTTGGAAGGCAGATTTGGAATCAGCGTCTAGAGACGCATCAGGTGGTATACATCTCATTTTATACGGCCACTTCGACCTACCATCGTTTCCCTTGTTAGTGCACATTGTTTGAGGAATTTTCAACCCTTCGACATGGCACATCGTAAAGTGGCAGATTTTGCCCAAGAGATTATTTTTTGTAGTTGTTGATGCGTAGCCCTTTAGGCTCATTGTCTTCAAAACCTTATTAGGAAGGGTTCAATGCTCGGCGTGCTCGTTAAAAAAGCATCATATAAGGCGAGGAGGCATGTATGATTAAATTTGATTTGACGACAAGAAGTCTGATTGAACTGAGGAATGGACACGCCAAAGTTGAATTTATTGAATTCAGTACGGCTGGAAGAGAGCGAGGTCGGTGCGAGGCATTCCTTTAGCACAATCGGGAGACATCGTAGGCGACAGCAGGCTAGCCGATGATTTTTTTCTATAGTTTTTTATGAATGTCTGGATGAACAGTGGAGGACGACATCGCCACCAATTTGCTGAAAAAGGACGCTTTTTTTCCTCCTAGAAACACCCTTCAATAAAAAATGGACCTGCCAGGAAAAAGACGATGTAACGAAGCTTCATTCCTACTTGATGTCAATGGATAGGATCGCTCGAGATCACCTTCTACCTAGGCTCCAATGGAGGAGAGAGAAAAAATGCGAGCAGCGACGTCAAGTAGAGTTGTCACTCCACAGTCCTTCCTTTTTTGAGCTAGAATCCTGCAGGCAAGATAGTTCAAGAGAAGGAAGAGCATGGCATTGTGCTAAGTTTTAGGAAAATGCAGTGGGAAAAAAATGCGAAATAAATTTTTCAGCATTGACCAATCTCTTTCTGGGATGCGCCGGCACTTCACGTCAATTCAGAAGCGTATTGGCTGGGAAATGACTCGGTCATGAGTGAGGACTTGACAATATTCACCAATGGACTAATCGGCAAACTGTTTGCCGAGGGGCTTCGGCTTACCAAATATGCATGCAAGTGACTAAGCTGTGGTAACTGTACCATCTGAATTCGGATTGAGGTGTAGCGGTGCCCCGGTGAAGTAATCGGTAACACAATTTTCCATGAGTCAAAATGTGCGACTTCGTCCCCCAAAGTAGGCAAAAGTTCTGTCTATAGCCAAAAATTCTTGAGATATTTCCCGCTCGGCGAACTGCGGCTAAAAGCAGCAATAACAGTCTTAATCGAAATCAGGTCAGCTTTCCACTGTATCATTTCCCACTGTTTATCAGACAGTTCTGGGCCACCTACCGACCCTGGATGGATGGGAGAGCTGGTTGGTCAACACGAAGTTCTATCCGGGATTTACCACCTCCTCCCTTGCCTTCGTTACTTGCTCCCACACCACCTTCGCGCCATTCTAAAGCTATCGCTGCTTCATTTTTACGTATGAGAACTGTCGGAAATTATGTGGCGGTGCTGAACTCAGGATCACTCCTAGTCGGCTGAGGATTTCCCTTTACCGAAGTCATTTGTGAGTGCGCAAAATCATCGCCAGCAGAAAACACGGCACAACCCTGCGATGGAGCCCTCTACGTTATTCATGCTGGTACTGAACCCGCGGGTCGTGACATGAGGGTCTTGGTCACCGCTGGCCCCGCCCTCCTCACGCAGCTTGTCCCATCGAAGCTCTTCGAATTCTTCGTAGAACCGCGACAGCTGCGTCCTCATTCTATGAATGAGTGCTAAAGGTCCACTGAACTGTGAAGATGTGCACTTTTTTACGCGTCTCATTCGAGAGACCTGCAAGTTCTCTAAGTTGACACACTTCACCCCCACTCTGTTGTCATACTTCATTTCGCATCGCCCAATTCTGTTGAGGATTATTATTTGCTGCTATAAAAGCCGCATTTTCCCTGAAGAGACGTGAGTAATGCACTTTCCTGAACGTCAGACTGGCGTCTCACACAAATATGGCGTGCTGCTCTCACGACCTTTTTACCGAATGCATTGTCGAGTTAGCTGACGTGGGAGAGGCAGGTAGAGCTGTGAACCAAGCTGACTCCTCTCCCTCAAGTGGTCTTTCTAATCTTTCTCTTGCTAGCAGGTCTACCGCTATTTAACTGCTTGATTTTTTCTCAATGCCAAATTCTTCGTATAAAATCAGCAGGACCTTGTCAGTCCCTTGAACTTTCACTGTTGAGAGTTTCTAGGTCTTTCTTCAGAACAAATTCATGCTTCACTGTCTCAACCTCTTTAGTGATAAGAGCGTCCAAGATGTGAAGCGCTTTTTCATAACGGTTTTTTGCTCGTTATCGGGGCACGTGCGCTGAGCGTAATGCCGATGATGATTTTTCCTTGAGCGAAGCTGGGATTGCCAGAAAAACGCCAGAAAATTTCCTTCAACAAGTGAAACTTCTGCATTTTTGATGTACTCCGACATCATTTCCAGCTTTGAATAGTTGCT
>MU882751.1:0-21301 GCA_036418205.1 Ostertagia ostertagi
AAAACTGGACACTTTTCCAAAACTCAGTCATTGTAGGTGAGAGTAATGACAGCTTTGTAACTTTCGCTTTTTATTATAGATGACGATATTGACGTGACCAAAAACACGATCTACATTGATAGGAATACTGTCAGCTTAGCCATCGGTAAGTTTCTATAGGATTTCTAGTGTTAGTTTCAATTTTGTCATCAAACATTTTAGATGCGACAAAACTCAATCATCTCGGTGTAGCCTGGTCTTTAACTGTGAAAACCACGACTGGATCATGTTATGTTCAGGTAAGAGAATTTTCTAGCTTCCTCCATTCAAGCAGGTGTAGTACCATGTACAGGATGTCCCCTGATAGTAGACTACAGTGCAACGGTAAAAGGTGTTATACTGTGCCCAATGAAGTAGAGGTCTCCAGACCGAGCAAGCTTTTCATCCCTTCTGGGGCGATTAGGTGATGCACGTCTAACCCGAAAGTGCACATAAAACTTCGATTTGATCATCGGCTGACCTTGGCAAGACGTTGAGCACGTTAGGTACCTATATCTACAAGGGAACTGACAACTAGGGTCTTTGAGGACATGGAGCGTTTTTTCGAAAAGGTTCCCTGGTTTTTGTAGAGGCTCATGTGAGGAACACAGAACCATGGTCCATTTTTCCTGAACGCCCCCAGGAATGTCAAAACAGCGGGAAGAAATGGTCCAAAGTTCGATCCTCCGTGATGACAAATTTTTGCAATTTATGTTGGGCCTCCAAAATTGCCGCAAAACACGACAATGACATCTATTCTCGACGATGGCGCCATTTGGCGGCAATCTGGGGGCGCCAAACTATATTGCAAAAATTAGTCATCACCGGGGATCGAACTCTGGACCATTTCTTCACCACTGTTTTGACATTCCTGGAGGCGTTCAGGAAAAATGGATCATGGTTCTGTGTTCCTCGCATGAGCCCCTACAACATGCAGAAAACCATTTCGAAAAAGCGCTCCATGTCCTGAAAGACCTCCCTTGTGAGGTAAATGGTGCACTTTGGTGGACTTAGCCAGCGTCGACTGCAATACTGATGTCAGTTTTTTGTGCGAGAGGTGCGGGTTCTAGTCCCGCCTGGGGCGAAAGTTTTGTTCACAACCCAGCATTCTTGTGAAACTGTGTCAGTGTTAGCTGGAGTTCCACCAACCCAAATATTTTCCAGGCGCGCGTCATCTCCTCACTTACAGTATTACCAGGTTTCACGTCAAGCGGCAGCGACTTTGTGGCAGATTCGCCATTTTCGGCAAGGGGTGAGCGCTGTTTTACCAACTTTACGGTATTTTCCTTCAACCCTGAAATACCGGAATAATCAGTAGGCGCCGCGACCAACAACACATATGCATCATTCCGTGTTTCCCCGTCGGATTTTGTGGTAAGCTCAGTGAAAATAGGACCGTCAAGTGTGACCGAGCCATGGAATGACAAGAACAGCTTTTCTTCGATAACTGTCAATCCTCGAGACAAAAATACATGCGCATATCAATATCACGCAATACCACGGAAGAGTCCCTCCACTAGTGCTTCAAGAGAATTGATAAAACAAGACCAATACTGTGGGTGAATCTTCGCCACGCTGACTACAAAGTAGCGCAATTTCCACAGGGTGACCTGCCGCGAACAAGAAGGGGGGAGGACACGTATATATAAGAACTATGCAACAGATAAAAGGATTAGAACCTGTTTAGCGCCATATGCCTCCATTAAAGGCTAGCTCTAGCAGCAAAAATGCGAACTGGAGCCACCACAGCGAAGAAGAGCGACACGGTACGACTGGGAATCACCGCTCCGCCGACAAAGGGAACCTAAAGATCGCCAAGGCAGTCTAAGTCAAAAAGTGCGGGTCTCATGTAGAACTGGAGCATGCACAGAGGCTTAGAGATCCGTCGTGTTCAAGAGCTCAAATGCGAGGGGTACACTAGCTTTTGCAATGCAACTCGTTGGTAGATACATCAACCAGCTACCACGAAAGCAGGTCTTGGCCCGCACACCCCAACAGACTTCTTATTGCCAAAGACATTTTCTTTCTCACAATACGGCACACTGTGATGCTGATTAGTGTAGAAAATGTTGTAAGGTCCATTAAAGGTAGCGGTACGAATTCAAGAAGGCGTACGTGGTGGTGCTCAATGGTACCCAGCAGCGAAAAAGGAAAAATCCGTCAAGAAAACGCAAAACGGGACCCCTTTTTTGGCCGTTGGTTTTCACTCATGAACAGGTAACAGCTCAGAAAGTGGACGTATGAACGAGTTCACCGCAACGCGTTTGATGGCACCATGCCAAACCACGCTTTAATCGAGATGCTCCATTTGCGCCGCTGCTGGCACGCAGCTCGTCCAAATCAACAAGTAACTGTGGGCGGAGCGCTTTCGAAGTCCTGCTCAGCAACCACAGCACCTTTCGCCGTGGAAGCGCCACACATCGCTTCCTTGGCAGCCAAGTAATTGCTCCGTGTGGCGCAGGTTCTCCCCCGATGCGAAAATTCCTTATCGTAATCGCTTCCTTTAAAAGGCTTAGCAATCCATTATCTTGCTTATTAGTATTATTTTTGCATGTTTAGATAACATCTGCGGGGAAGGAGCACCAAATCAGTTCGGCGAGTGCGTTTGTCCTACAGGATACAGCGGAGAGTACTGCGATAAGCCGACTTGTAAGAACGGCGGCACGAGATCGATGTCGATCTGTGTATGCAGAACGGGTTACTATGGACAGCTGTGCGAATCAAGTGAGTTCAATCTGACAATGAACTCCATTGCGATTGCAACAACTGAGCATTTCAAACTCGTGCAAAGTACTGTAGATAGTATGTCCTCGTAGAATTATCACCAGAATTCAATTACTGTATCAGTTCAGAGCAGAACGGCGCAGGATTTATCTAGTTAGGCCGATGTTAGACTTTACCCGTCCAGCAATTCGCTAGCGTCCACAGTCGCGTACCGGGCCAGCTAATCGCTCAATTCTGGTACCGCAACGCGACCACGGACGCTGGCGAATCGCTGGATTCTGACATCGGCCTCAGGTGAGATGGCTAGGGCCGTTGAGGCGAGCGACTAGTCGCCCGTTTCAGTCGCTAGACTCAAACGCCGACTATGAACTCTCTGACCAATGAATGATGAATTTTCAAAATACGACGGTAGCAACTGAAGCTCATCCGTTCTTGTAGTAGTAGTAGTAAGGCAGACTGCATGGGATTCGTTAGAGCACTTGCGCCGTTCATCTATTGATACTGCAAAATTAACTTGCAACAGAACATGCATTGACTCCTTTGATGACCTCTCAGATCACTCTTTCATTTATCCAAGGTAAAAAATATTTATTTAAAAAAATAATATACTTTTGATTATAGGCGTTTTTCCACTGCCCAGTACTTCACCACCGACAGTGCCTACAACAACGGTGGCACCTGAAGCGTCCACCAACAAGGCACATGTCTTTTACTATTTGTTTATTGTTATTTTCTCAGTTGCCTTGTCTTTGTTTTAAAAATTGATCGGACAACATCCTACATCCTATCTGAAGAACAGGTTTTTATGACTTATGAAAGATACTGACAAGGAGGGTCTTTCAGGGCAAGCCGCGCTTTTTCAAAACGGTTTTTGCATATTGTAGGGACGCATGTAGGGAACGCAAAACCATGTTTCATTTTCGCTGAACGGTTATAGCAGTACCAAAAAAGAAGCATAAGGTACTGTTAAGGGTTCGATCCCCCGTGGCGACTAAATTTTGCATTTGGGTTGGCGCCTACGGTTTGGTGCCAAATCGCGCTAAATATCAAAATCAGATGTCAAATTCATCGTCAGGACCATTTTGAAGCCAACAAGTGGCCGCCAACCTTGATTGCAAAATTTAGTCGCCGCGGGGGATCGAACCATCAAGGGTATCATTCACCACTTTTTTGGTACTACTAAAACCGTTCAGCGAAAACGAAACATGGTTTTGTGGTCCATACATGCGTCCCTACAATATGCAAGAAACCGTTTCCAAAAAGCGCGGCTTGCCCTGAAAGACCTCCCTTGTGAGTGCAAAGGCCATATTAGACCTACACGGCCACCAGTAATATCATTATGTGCTTACCGTTCGGCGCGTGGTGAGATCTTTATTCCGATATCCTGCTCTCTTTTATGAACTTATTTCGTTTGCAGAGAAGGATGCTTACACTTATGACTACCATTATTTAATGATCTCTCAATTAGTGTAGAGTGAAAGTTAGCGATTTGGAGGATCAGACCGTCACAGATTTAGGGATCCACTATTGGCACAGAGAGTTATCTTTTTTTCGCTTGAAGTCTTTTGCTATAAGGGTAGCACTTCAAAGGAATTTTTCACTGTATTTACTATTAAAGAGCATTGGTGGTGGGGTCCGCTTCCTCCAAGTGGTGCCACTGGGAACTGCTCACTTTTGTGGGCTGAGCTGATCGCGGACATTCGAATGCAGGCGACAGGCCCCCGTGACAGGCCGGCCTACGAATATCCACGTCACATCTTCATGGTCACTATTAAAGAGCATTCATGGTTGGGGGACTTGTAGTGGTACTCAACTATCAAGAAACTGATGAATCTATTGTATGAACACTAACCGACTGGCGATTTTTTAATATTTCTAAAAAAATGCGTTCTAATGCAGGAGCGCACCTATACGACCGGTGTTTCATAATAATTATATGCGGACATTGTTGGAACTTCGTTTGCCTCAAACCATTGCTGACTATCCTTAGACCATGCAAAATCTTCTCGTTTAGCTGAGTGGAAACTCAAAAACACCTCTAAAAATTCCAATTTTCACTCGAGAATCCGTAAAGGGGAATTGATCAGATCTCTTTTTGTGAGAGGTTGCATTATAGCTAACTGCATGAAACAAATGATATTCTTCCACACAACACAACATGGTTCACCTAAAATAAGCACTTTCAAAGGAATCCTTCCCGGAAAATTGTTGCATTCTTTCCCAATATGAATGCGTCACTAGACTCAGCGTACAAAGTTTCACATACAAAGATTCAGTTCCCGGAGAGAAACAAACTCACGAAAATCCATTCTATGGACCAAGTGCGCCTTGTTTCGGCAACGTGCCAGGCGACGTACCGAAAGAATCATGTTGAGGCGTGCGATTTTGGAGAGTAGAGACAAAAAATCGATAGAATAGGGTGCAGTAGAAGTGTGAGATGTTGGTGGAATAAGTCAAAAAGTCGAAAAGGGTTTCAATGTGACAGCACCCCTTGCGAAGCGTTCCCGCCGCCGCCCAGCATTTGTGACAGATGTCGGCAGCAACTTGAATGCGTCTTTCCGGTAATTCGAATTGTTGCCGACGCGAATTCATTTTTTTTTGTTTTTTCCTTCTTATAGTGGACAATGGGTCTCAAGCCAGTAAATTATGGGTGAGATAAAATCACGATTTTCCTAGAAGGATTTCTTTAAAGGTAAAGGGGTCGCGGAAAGATTTGAATCGCCACAACGAGCCGTTGACGAGGTAAGCAAACCAGCCCTTTTGGCGTTTCGGCTGGGACCGTATGCTGAATGTTGGGGAGGGGATGGGGTCCCCAACGGTCGACGGTTTACTTCAACTCGGTTGGTACGATAGGAGAGTACTGACGCAAGTGGTGCAGCTGGTCCAGCAGCTCCGCCAGAAGGGCTGGTTTGCTCACCCCAGGACTAAGCCTTGGAGAGGGGACGGACCCGTCCTCTCTTTAAGGCTTAGTTCTGAGGTAAGCACCAAATTGTGGCGGTTCTAAGGACCGAGTTGAAGTGGTCCGTCCACCGTCGGGGACTCCATCCCCTCCCCAACATTCAGCATACGGTCCCAGCCGAAGCGCCAAAAGGGCTGGTTTGCTTACGTCGCCGTTGGCTCTTACATGATCGCCAATGTGTTGAGTAAAGGTGCAGGTTCCTTGCAATTTTTTTTCGTGGATTCACTAGAACTGAAAAAAAATGTAACGAAATCAAAAAAAAAACCTTAAGGGAATCTAACGCAGTGTACATATTCATGTCATTCACTGCGGATATACACGTTTTATTTATTTTGAATATTATTTTGAACGTGTATGTATGTGATTTGTTATTGCTTTTTAGACCATAAATGTCGGTCTTTTGTTGTGTTTGGGTTTGATGGGCTACACTTACTTGGCATTGATAAACCTTAAAGATGAGAAAGGAAATGTGTCAAGAAAACTAGGACTCTGGTTTTCGTGTTGTACATGGAAGACCGTTTTCACAATCAGATCATTCTCATTGCCAAGTCAGCAAATGGCGTGCTGAATAGTCCTTCGATAACGAAAAGTTGGTGGGTTTGGTTTCTTTCGGGCGCTTTTCAATGAAAACTTGAAGTTCGGTAGCCCACCGCAGAAGGGAATCCGTTCATTGGTGTTTACTATGTATTAGGTGTTTCGGAATGTTCTGTCGTTCTCCAACCCCTATTAAAATGCGCGTATCTCCACTTATCTTTAGACTGAACCTTGCTTGTTGAATAAAAAACCGTTCGAGAGCGCGAACACGAAGCAACACTGTGTTACGTTGTATATGAAAGCTGGTACCTCTGGGACGAGCTATGCAACTGAGGGAAGGTCGTTTTAGCATCATGTTGGGTTTTGATGTATTTCTCTTCAAGGAAGCTATCGAGATCGTCAGAAATTTGACAGTAGATAGATCAAAGGTCTACTAAGTAAGATGTTCGCAGAACCACTCTGAAGTTTAGCTGGTACAACTTGTGAAGGGTTGGCCGTGCGATGTGCGTTCAAGACACCTTTCAGGGATGTGTGTGTTCCTTTATAATGAGGAATGCTGGACCCATGTCCTAGAGTTTTTGATGCGTTCTCGGGGTTTTGCAGCGACGGCGAATAGCGCGTCGGCTGTGCGGCGATCCCGGGACGCGGCAAGATCTTTTGCAGCGAGACTTCTGGAGTGGAATCCAACACGTCAGAACGTGTGCATATAGAATCCACAAGGTTCCGCTCCGAAAGATACTTCCCACTCGCGCAGATCGGTGAGAGGGGCAGCAGGTGTTACAAAGCGGTCATTTTGTTCAGTGTGGGAACTCGAGCCTACGGAAAACACTTGTGTGAGGAGATCACCAGGCGGAAAAGAAAGAAAGAAACTTCATAGAAAATGTCACTATTATCATATTATAAATGAATAAGAAGCACTAAAAATGGAGTCATTTAGTGAGATGTTATTTATTGTCAACTCTATATCTTTGCTAATCGCGGCGCTCCTGTCCTTGGGGAGAACTTTCAAAACAGGGCCAATGGAAGGTGACACTAGAACTAAGCTCATGAGAAGGGAAATACGCTCGGGAGAACAGAAATTGCTCACATCCTCCACGAGAAACTCTTCCCCTCAGGCTTAGTCCCAAACACAATAATTGGTTGAATCTCTCCGCTCATGGGATTCCCCCCCCCCTTAACAACAAGCGCCAGCAACCTAAGCGCTCTGATTGCTATAACAGCCTTTTGCTATTCCTTTTTCTTCTCTTCCTTCTCTGGTTTGAATATCCACGCGTTGGAATCACGTCTTCGAATCGCAGACCTTGTGAGCAATTCTGGATACGCGAATCTGCAGACGTTTCTGAGCGTTGTTTTTGTTGAGATCCACTGCAGGAGCCCACGAAAGACTTGCTTCGTACACGTTGATTCTCGCGCAGCGCTGCCACGCGGATTTGCGGGGCAACTCTGGGACGCACCCAAAAAGCCGTTGTCGCGCCTGGACCCATGCCTTAGAGTTTTTGATGATTTTTGAATTAATAAAGATTGATTCTCCACTGTAACAGTTCCATCTGATACTGAAGAACATGGCCAGCCGCTGACCCCATGAAAGCTGCCACAACCCTCCTCCAGCACAGTTTAAATTCTGCAAAGTTTGTAGAGCTTCATTGTGAGAGAGATCTGCTCTGTTATTGTTACGGTCGGCAATGCTGCTCTAGCCAGAAACGAGTCCCTTTAATCACTAGAAGCGACAATTTTGGTATGACGTACCCCTGTCAAATTGGGCTGGTGATTTGTGCGCGGCACGCCCCTAGTGTCAAATTATTTTGGACTTTCCAGGCCTTTTCCGTAGAGCATGTGTCATGTTTACTATACATATACGCCCACGTTGGGCAGAACCTCCCTCTATGGTCTTACGCACAAGTGCTTCAATCAGAACTTTTGGCTAATCGGAGACACCGTCCGATGTCCGACCACTACTCTCATCATATTCAAGGCTCTCGCCTTCCTTACAATAAATTTTTTAACTACTGCTTCTGAGCACATTTATTGCAAATCTAGGCCCAAAGCATCGTTGATATCTTGAACTGTTCCCGCCACTTTCAGGTCTATTTAAAGCTAGAAAAAGAAAGTCATGCCAGCTTGCTCATCGAGTATACTGCATTCAAAGCTTTGAAAAAGCTATAAGAAAATATTTTAGGACAAAGTTGTGCTGAGCATTGGATAGAGCTGGAAAAGTTCTTCAAAATGACATCAACATCAATTGCAGCTTTCCTAGATTTCAAGGGAAATAAAGCATCCAAAAGTGGAATGTCAGAAAACGACAGAACTTTCTGAAACACCTAATCAGCTAGGAACTGTTTATTAGCTTTGCATTCTGACTTTCGGGCGTCACGGGTTGATATCATCTGCGAACAGGGAAAGGGGGGGGGGGGGGTACATGAACAGGATCGTCCGTATCCCGGTGCTACTGGTCGGGGCCGTGACTCACATCTGCAGTGGACGAGTTTCTGTGTGCATCATTCGAACTCGACGGTTAAAAGACCGCCGAGGCCGACCACTTCCGTGAAATTTAGACCGCGCGAGCTGGTTTCCAAATCTCCCTATGAATCTTCTCCTTTCCCTGTTTCTCAAATCTTGCCATAATTTGACTTCGGAAGAACAAACTTGTTACGGCATTTTCTATGGAAGAGCACGGCATGAGTAAGTGAATGGAGTTGATCTGCGCCGTAACGTAGTTAATTGTGTAATGTAAGAATATTCACTGCTCAAACGTAAGTTCAAAAAGCTCGCGCGTTAGTGCAACGGAGCGCCGCGTCGCGACGCCAGCGTCAAGTGGCCACATGCGGCCGCGGGATACCCCCAAGACGTATCTATTGACACATCCTATGAGGAGTTATGCTTTCCGAAACTGTTGTTATTTCCTATGAGCCCTTTTCCTATGTTGCATTTCAGAAGCATTCACGGGAACGGGCAAATTGATGGTTACAGGCTGTGATTCTAAGCGCTGCTCTTGATGTAAAATCCAATTGTCGTGCCGATTGCCAGAGCTCTTTCCATCTGTGATCCATGATTTCTCTCCGGCACTACACTCAAGCAATCCATACAGACGATCAATACAGGCGTATCGCGTTTTGGACCACTGGTATCTCCAGTAGACCTGTTGTCTCACGCATTTGAACGGCTGGCTTGGACCTCACATAGCACCCATTTGTTTGCTCATGAATAGGTCTTCTATGGAACGAGCCTGGTTTTCAATTTTACCCTTCAGTGAGTTAGGAACTGCGAATCTAGTGTTGTCATGGTGAAGGCAGTGACCTGTTCAAATCACGAAAAGAATTGATGAGCTTACAGGCGTGCATGTAACATTGCATCCGGAAATCGTAGCTCGAAAACTCACGTCTTTGCCTTGAGTTCTACAAGATGTCGGTATGAGTATCTTCATGCATCAAAGAGGGAAAGGGGTTGAGTGGCCTGTCCCTTGTGAACGGAAAAATCGGTCCTCGGCTAAAAAGCTAGACTTCGGTCAGAACAGTCTCGGACTCAGCGCCCAAACCAATTGGCGCTTTCCCTTCTGATCTTGCGGCGCATCCGGTACACAAATTTGCTACGGGGGTAAAGCACGACTGGTGATATGGGCATGCGTCATTCGGAGCCGTCTGTGATAAGGCAATTTACGTTGCCCTGGTGCGACTTTGGGGTAGAGGTGAATGCGTGGCGGATCTTGAAAAGATTGATCATTATTGTATGCTTTATTCATTTTAGATGTGTAGCAAAGATTTAACACTTCCAAGTTGTAAGGCCACTTGCCACTACACCTCTTCCACCTCGTTTGAGATATTTTGAGAGGTGAGCCCTGAAATAAAATCTCGGTGTTTAACAGAGTCGTAGCCAGCAGTAACCCTCTTGGGCAGTTCGCTCAAACGGCGTTGAGAGATCCTCAAACGCACGACTGATGCGGCGGCAAACGCGGGACCAGAGCTATCGAGCCTAGCGAGATAGTGTGCATATGTCATCGCGCCGAGAGAACGTGTCTAATCGGGGCGAATAACTGCGCAACGTTCACCGTTGAAAACTTGCGATAGCGAACGGGCTTGACTCTGTGCTAGATATATAGATAGATCACACGTGGCTTTTTGTTACAGCTACATTCCTAGGTGCTTCAAGTTCACAGGAAAGGTCCATGAATTTTGGTGATTCCCAAAAATCCACCGATCCCTAGAGATTTTTTTTCGCTGAAGGTTATTGAACTGAGGTTGCCTTTGCGTGTTCACTCACCAAGTCTTGAGTTTTCCGCACTTACAATCACGTTCATCCTTATTCATCACCTGTCGTTCACTGACGATAGGAGCCTCCGATAGCATGAATCGTCATCAACAACTCATAGACCAACGCGCCTTCTTAGCAAAGTACAGGAAGGTCTTTCAGGGCCAGCTTTTTGAAAACGGTCTTTTGCATGATATAGGGGCAGATGCGGGAACCACAGAACCATGTTTAATTTTTCCTGAACGGCCCTCTGAATACCAGAAAAGGGGGTCCCTAGTTCGATTCCTCTTGGTGACAAATTTTTGCATTTCGAGTTGACGTTCCAAAATTCGCGCAAAATGGAGTTAGCATGAATAATTAGTACCATATTCATGATTAGGACCGTCAGTAACCCTTACAAAAAGACTTTGACTTAAAAATTGGTGTAAGAGGTGTGACACCAAGCAGCCCCCACTGGATGTGGTGTCACACCTTTTTCACCAGTTTTTAATCAAAGTCTATTTGTAAGGGTTACTGACGGTCCTAATCATGAATATGGTACTAATTATTCATGCTAACTCCATTTTGCGCGAATTTTGGAACGTCAACTCGAAATGCAAAAATTTGTCACCACGAGGAATCGAACTAGGGACCCCCTTTTCTGGTATTCAGAGGGCCGTTCAGGAAAAATTAACCATGGTTCTGTGGTTCCCGCATGTGCCCCTATATCATGCAAAAGACCGTTTTCAAAAAGCTTGGCACGCCCTGAAAGACCTTCCTGGTTAGCAGGCCGTCCATGCAACTCCTATTGACTTTTGAGCAGTATTGTTGTCAGCCGCAACGTTTGTCAATAGCTGTTGTCTGGTCGCAGCTCTGCTCTCGCTTTGCCTATCTTTAAAAAGCACGTTCCGCCATTGAATAGATGTGAGTTTTTGCGCCCGAAAATGAAAGTAGTTGTGGTAATTGATCCAACAGTAATGACATTGAAGAAGAAAAACCGCTTAGAACTCATAAAATCGTTTTGCGCACCGATGGTCTGTGCAGAAACTGTAAGGGTTCTGAGCGGTTATTTGTTCTTTTTCTTCACTGATGAACCAACTGCCACAACTACGTTTATTTTTGAGTTCAGTGACCCACACCTGTTCAATCGCTCGATGTGCCTTTAAATCTTCAATTAGATGAATATGGTCCGTGGCTGATTTCATCAGTTTTCCACAAAGATCGCACAAGTTGTATCAAAATGCAAAGATTAGTGACTTGTTTTTCCAGTAACTGCTGTTTTACGCCGCAGTTCGCGTTGCGAAAGTTATCACAAGAATGCTGAGTTGTGGGCAAAACTTTCGCCCCAGCCGGGATTCGTACCCGGATCTCTTGCTTTCCGGGCAATTGTGCTACCAGTTACACAAGTTTCGCCCACAATCCAGCATTCTTAAGATAGCAAAAATTATAGTATCTCCTCGATGAAGAAAACCAAAGAATTTCTCACTTCTGAATTGCTTTCGAAATTGCATTATGCACTCGAACACCTCACCAAAATCGGTCGGCAAAGGCGGGAGGTACCTTCACGTGGCATTCAAATATCTGATTCAGTCTTCTAATCACCGTCCATACCAGCCTATAAGCACCTTTCCAAGTACAATGCAAGAAAGGCTTGATTGTGTTGCGCGGAATCCGATCCAGAGACCACAGAAGCGATGTGATGCACTTAGCCACTACACCATCCGTTTCGAATATGAGCCATTTCGATTTTCTAGCCAAAACGATTGAGCTCAGGCCTATCATTGTGTCAACAGTATCGTTCAGTAAAGGATTGGCTTTTTATTAAGTCTCGCTCGGCCCTGGGATGCAGCTACGATTTAAAACATTACCAGGCGTCGGCGGCAACGGCGCGACATGAGCACTATGCGCCCATTGCGTTACCGCATCCAGGTTCTGCATGTGGCCTAAATGAACAGCATCGTGTTTGATTGAATCCTTTAATACCTTAGAACGCGATAATTAACTGAGGGGTAACCTAGCATTAGTTGAGCAGACTTGGTTGGGTTTTATGCGCCTAAAGGGTTATACCTTGTTTATAGCGCATGGATCGATTGTAATATGATAGGGAACGGTTGTGTGCGGTCATTTTCAAGTTTGCCTGTAGTTGTACGAGTGACGTGTCTGTCTCCATCGTAAGTATTAATGCCTTGAGATTTTTCTCGGAGTCGCCGTGGAAACCCAAAGTTCATATCACATGGAGACAGGCCGGAGAGGCAAATCGAACAGAAACTTCGCTTTATAAATCCCCGATCAGGGCGAGCAAGAGTTACTCATCGAAGTTCTCGAGCGAAGTGCTGTCATTGCCGGCCGACGTCTCTGCTTGGTTGGGCTCCAATCAACAACGGTTGTTCAACTGTAGATATGGAGCTTTAGGTTTCCCATTCTGTATACCTGTCTTTCAATTTTCAACGCTCCGCAGTTATTCTAGAAGCTCCAGATACTGGCGAACATCGCAAAAAAATGCGACATCTGCACACATATCTTTGATAGGCGAGACAGGAATGTCCCCAGTGTGACGGACCTTACTGTATCGATGAGCTTTTCTATATTTGATTTACTAGTTCTTAATGTGCCAAAATATCCCTTGGAGCTCGTCTGCTTGTTGGCAACATACAACTACGACAATTTCACGACGACGTCACTACCTATTCCGATGGCTTACAGCTTATGTTCGTCTGAAATCAATGTGTTGCAACCTCTGCGGACCACGATTGTTTCCCCGCCCTCATATTTTCCTACTTTTTTTTTATCACAAATAATTGATAGCAAACAGAAGTCCAGGGGATACTAATTGTATGAACAAGGTAAAAATAAAAAGAACTTACAAAATAATGTGTTACTCTGCGAGATCCCCGAGAAAGTACAACCACATCGCGAACTGGTGAGAATGCTTTTATACACTAGAAGTAAACTCAGTCCCTCCGTTGAACTGCGTTTGTGGCACCACCATATGGTCTAGTAGTAATTAATCGCACTATCAAATACTAATGGAAAGGTCAATGGGGTTGACATTATTGAAACTGAATATTTGATAGGCAACAGAACAATTTGAGGTTTCATCTTGAAGAGCAAGCACTCGAAAAATTAGGAAACGCTCTCGCGTCCTTTTTTGGATGTTCATGTATTCGCTGTTTCTCAAATTGTAGAGAAAGGACTCATTCAAATATGAGACCCGGTACGTTTTATAGCTGTCTCTCCAGGCAACACAAACGAATAAAATAGAGTATGTGTTCTTAGATCGAACAGAGCCAATGGTCCATGTTAAAGTTATCCGACTTAACGAAGGCTAATAGACATGATATTTAATGTAAATGGCATGCCATGAGCTTCAATTAGCTTGGACATTTTTGTCGCTCGGTCTTGAGCTTTCTTGGAATAAAATTTCGAACAAATTCACTGTTATTTCCTTCTTAAATCTAGTTTTGACTGCTTTTTGATTGCCTTTTTCACTGGTGTTATGCAGTTTCGCTCTCCCTCATGGCTAGATACTGATCAATAAAATGCCAATGATATGCAGTGAAGGAAGGCATTGATATCAAAACTTCATAGCATTTCATCCGTTAAGCCATCTGGGTAAATTCCTGCTCAGTGTTGCTCGTCATGGCTCGTATGGGAATAGGTTTTCACGTTTGTCGTCCAGTTAAATGATAATGCGAGTGAAAGTGATGCGAGGGTGGCGGGGGTAAGCCTCAGTGGGTAGAGCGCTCGCTTTCGCATGCAGAATGTCTGGGGGTTCAATTCCCCGTATACCTCCAAAAATCTTTGCTATTGTTCTGAATTTCACTTTTCTACATTTGGAAGTGGAAAGGCACAACTATTACAGTAGGATAGTGGTTATATGAAGGTATAGTTTACTTGCGAGTATTTTAAGATCGTAATTAATTATGGATGAAAAGTGTGTATCTAAAATATATGAATGACGACAATGGCTAATTGGCATTTCTGAACCCTCATATTTAGCCTGCTGATACATTTTACAGGAAGTACCGATTGAGGCTGAATAAAATGAAACGTATTGATTGTTTAGAGAGCTTGTATTTTGCTTGTAGCCATGATCGCGGTGATCGATCCCCGGATCGAGTCTCGGCCATACAAACTCTTCTTTGACTCGGATTCTGGCTCAACTCTCTCCGGAAATTGGAAAAGAAAAATTACGAGTGCTTCTATTCGAGCCTCTTAGTTCTCTATTTCTCTCCTGTTTTTTTTAAAGGAATCTTGCGCGGAAAAATCATGATTCTATTTCAGCCATAAATCACTGGCTTTGAGACCCATTATCCACGATAATAGTGAAAAGAACTGAAGTATTGCTTTCGTTTTGATTAAAAATTCGAACACTCGAAAAGGCTGCTACGCGTTCGAATTGCCCACGGACGTCTTTCACGAATGCTGGCGACGGGGATGCTCAAACTTGGTTCTTGGAGTGCATTCACTAGAAGCTCTTTCTGGCCTTCTGCTTCGTTGCATTCACATCTTACACTTCTACTCCATCCTATTCCATCGATCGATTTGTCTCCACTCTCCGAAATCGCGCGCTTTAACCCGATTCTCTCATTGCGTCGCCTGGTACGTAGCCGGCCAAACGCCGTCTTCTTTCCATGCCTCGCCTGGCTCTGCCTCCTGGTCCTTCGATGGTCCATAACGTGTAGTTTTTGTACGTTTGTTTCTCTTCAGAAACCGAATCTTCATGCGTGAAACTTTGTGTGCTATTTCCAGTGATCACAACTGACATATTCATGTTAGGAAAGAGTGCAAGAATTTTCCGCGCATTCCTTTAACTTCCCCTCTTCCTTCTCCTTAAAAAATAATTTTTACTAAACCTGAGAATGAAAGAAAAAAAGGCTTTCCGACTATCGTAATAATGATGGGTTTCGAGTGCAACAGCATCAAATAATTGGCATTAGTCATTTTCGGGGCATAAATCATTGAAATCAATCGCCGTCACCTGTCAAATTATGCTTGTAGGTGAGAGGAGTGATAACTTTTAACATCAGCTACTCTTCTCCAAACCAGTTGTAAAGGCTTCAAGTTACGCTATTCAAGACGCGTCTGACCATTCCAGATTCGAAGTCAAGCTGTGGTGGTCGGCAATTCTCTGGAAGTACGAGTACGAGCAAATTCAATTAAGCTATCATTTTGTTTATTGTAACTGACTTCAGTGGACTCAGCGCAGTCCACTTTTCTTTCTGAGGGTCACTGAAAGTGAAAGGTTGAAAATAAAAGTTGGAGGAGCGGAATTGCATTCTTGCCACTTTACTTGATAGAATGGGTAATATGCCTATCCTTAGTTAAACTGGTAAATTACTTGAAGCATCCATCAATTTAGCGACATTACTGCATAGCGACCTAAAGGTGATCGATATTCGTTGAATTGATCTTCACGATCATCGGGAATTTCTCTCTCGTTCTCGACATTTCGGCCCACATGTGTGTTTCACGCCGACGAGTGACTTCAGCCTGTTCACTGGCGCTTTGCAAACATTGTTGCCTTTCGCGTAGTTCTCACTTCTTTGAAGGTGCCCGTATTCTTTTCACGTGAATTTCGTGGACATTTCTGCCTCAGTAAATGATTTGCTTGAGCATTTTGGGACTTCTGGAAGTGAAAAATTAACTTTTCTCTGTACTGATTGATTTACTCCTTCTCTCTCCTTTTCTTGTCGTTCTTCTCTTCGTTCCTTTCTTAGGAGCAAGTTGCGCCTTTGGCTTTGATCTTTCTATCTTATAACTAGTAGCGGTTTTCGAGACTGGAGTAGTGTTCAACCGCCCCTACCTCATTGCGCCAAGTTAATAGGATTACAAAGTGGCGGTCTCTCCGCGGTGTTCCTAGTTCTTCTTCCTCTATATTAATTTGTTGAGATTATTATTTCATGATTTTGAGCCTACTTTAGAAAATTTTGAACCTAACTTACTTTTACTTACTTTTTTCCAGCAAGAGATGGAGGGAGAGAGACCAGTTTACCATCCTAGAGCTCCTTCCCTAGCCTTTGGGTAAAAATCTCTATTATTACAATTATTATCTTTTTTTCAATTATTCCTTCGCACCGTCTACACACCTTTAATGGCTAGGAAATGGGCAATATTTGCCGTTAATGAAAATTCCTTTTATGCTTTATCTTAAATGAGGGAACTAACTTATTTTGTGGATAACCCTACTTATCTCCAGTCGTGAATTTCAATTCCGCGATATAGCCGGAAAAGCGCTGAATCACTAAACAAATAGAAATTGTTGGTTTTATTAAGTTATCGGTTTTTATGATTATTAAGTACTACAGCACTGAAAAGTACGAGTAAGTACTGCCGACTAATTCTTATACAACCGAAAGCCATACGATGTTGTGAAAAGAGCGTTCTCGCCACATATGGTGACGTTTTTAGACATTCAACCGCATTTCCCCCTTGTCCATGGGCCCGTGAATCGATATGCGAGTACGTCTGGGGAAGAGTGTGGGGGTGGGAGGAACCGCGGGCCACCCATCCACTGCAGCCCTCCGTGCTGATTTCCAAGTCAGGGTTTATGCAGCTCTTGCCCCTTAAATGACAACCGCAGCTAAATCAATTATATCAGCCTCGCCTAATTAGACCTTATCGCCGGGATTTTTCGATGAGGCGTCGCTCATGTCTTATTTCGCTAGTTTTATATCGATTTTTCATGGCTGCATTTTAATTTGCAAGGAATCTCACATATTAAACTTTATGCAACATTATCTATCCTTGCTTTGAAAATTCGCGAAAAATAAATTCGTTCTGACTTTATTTTTTGCGGTAAAAATTAACTACTCATATCCCGCTTGCAATGATGTGCTGCAATAAACAAAAACCCAACCTACCACTTACAATATCTTTCAGCAAAAAAAAATTGAATAAAAGACTGATGTCAGCGGCATGATTGTAAATTTCAGGGATGTAGTCTTGTTAATTAAATAATGAATTCTTTTGGCCGGGGTTACGGCGTGAATATAATGGTTTTTGGGGCGGCTCGCGTTGTGCTTGAAGTCATAGTGATATGGCATCAATTTAGACTTTGTGTTTTCATTGGGTTTGTTTATTTATTTTTTATTTGCATAATAGTATTTTCGTGGAGGTTTCAGTTTGATTCATTTGTTCAATTCGTCGCCATTTCCCATTGTCACTGAAACGTGACAGCTGAGCTAGCATTTCGTGTTTTACTAATTTGTTTATTTTATATATCGGCATTTGCCTTTTTCGAATTATTCTTTAATTTCTAATTCAAATGTAATCTTACTAATTTGCCAACTCATTTTATTATTTATTTATTTATTTATTTATCGTATAACTTCGTAGCGATCTCGAACAAAATTTTTAAGCCAAAGGTTTCTTCGCGAATAGTTTGTGCTTATCAGTTAGAGTTTTATTGAAAAACTTACTCAGAATCCTTATGAGCACCATCTCCTTTTCCTCGTTACTTTTTCTCTTTTTTTCTCTCACTCTATCTCCGTAACCTTATTCATCTCCTGGTCAACCTGCTAAACATGCACTTTTGCATTTCCAATATGCCCTTCACTTACATTTGTTTGCTCTCTAGCTTGAAGACTATAAATGTGATTTTCTTCAAATTGCAGGGTGTTCTTTTCAATTTTCCATTCACTCACTTGTTATTATTATTCATTTCATTTCACTGAACTATTTACCTACTATCTCCGTGCGCATGTTTAGATTTCACTAAATGATGAATAACATTTTGCGTGATGTATTCCATAATTTTTGGACGCATGCTTTATAACTCTTACAAGTTGTTAGTCAGGTTTCTAATAAAGAAATAATTAGTGTTGTCTCGACATTTGGGACGCTTTATTCTGAGATTAGACTTTCTGGATTTGAGATTCATAGTGAAGATCTGTCAAAGTTCTATACAAATCTTCACTGAGCGTGAAGTGTGTGGCGATATCCAAATACCGGGTAGATTTCCAAGATTTTTTCATCTGCTTCAGAGTTCGAAGAGAATATTAAAGAGAAGATTTGTCAAATCAGTGTTTCGCTTCGAAATTTATGCCGACAAACTGAGTTATACATATCCCTCCCCTTTCAAAAAGCGAGAAAGTCGGGTGCAGACCAAACACCACAACTGACGACGGCCTCCAAGTAAATCTGGTTAGAAGTTGTTCATAGTGATAGCTGATTTCTGGTAAATGATAGTTGTAATTAGTGACAATCGATAGAATACAACTGCAACAGGCTAATCATTTCATTGGCAGAAAACATTAACATTTTGTGAAGGCCGTCGTCACTTGTGGTGCATGGTCTGCACCCGACACTTTCTCGCTTTTTGAAGGGGAGGGTAGTAGTTTGCCGTCCGCTGTTTATTTCCACATCGCAATCAGCTCATTCGGTAATATTCCATGAGGTAGCCGTAATATGGTTCTTAACCGTCCATTTGTTAGAGCTTGAAATTATTGATTTTCTCACTGAGATCATTTCAAAAACCTCCGAAATTAGGAAGATAAGAATCAGATCAATATCCATGTTCCTCTTTTTTCAGCACCAATAGACTTGAGAAGTTTTTTTTTGTGATAGATTGTTATGCTTGGCTTTTCGACAGACCTATCCTCTAAAAGGTTTGAAGGCATTTCGAAACTCCCCTGATTTGGAAAAATCACTTCAATATTGACCTGCCTTTTTTGAAATGCGCCTCGCATTTCATTTCCATTCGGAATCGTAATGGCTTTGGAGTACGCACAGGTAAACAAAATGTTCTAGTCGTAACCACTTTCCTCTTGGACGGGTTAACCGGATAAGATACAATCCGAGATGGACAGGAGGCTCTGTTGACCAAAGTGGAGTCCGATTAGGTATTTCGTCTCTGGAACCCCACCTGGTCGCAGAGGCAATGAGGTGATCCGTATGAGTTGAGCTGCTGCGGTGGAGGTGGGGGGGAGAGGGGTTAGATCATATTCTCTTGTTTCATATTTCTTTTCTAAAAGACATAGGAAGAGAAATTCCAGGAAAGTTAAGAATTTCTCAGAAATTTAGAGAACTCTTGAAAAATTTGGGATTTTTCAACGATGGGTGAAGGTGGTCGTAGACTAAACGCCACAATCGACCCTAATTGGGGTGCCACTCCGACACAGGGTCAACCCTACGTTGGGACAAGTACCAACGGGGGGCCGTAGTTTGTTGGGTTTATGGGGGGTCGTACTTGCCCCCCCCCCTCCCCCCAGTGGAAATATAGGTGAAAAAGGGGAAAATGAGGAAAAAATAGAGGGAAATATAGGGAATTCCCCCCCCCCCCCTCACTCGACGGCGTCTTTCGAGGGGAAAAGAAGTTGTGAAGAAGGGGTCGTATGAAATCTCTCATGAAGGAGGGTGGCCTAAAAAATTTTCAAAAAGTCCCAATGGTAGGGTTGACCCTGCTCCGACATTCACGACGATGCTTCTATCGTTCTGAATAAGAAGCGGTGAATGGTCAATTTGAGTGGCTATGTATAGCTCGCATTTGCGCATAAATAAATGAAAACTCGTTTCCTGGGTTCACATTTTTTACCGCGACGGATTTCGTCATTGCGCCAACCCTGTTGACTAGCAGTTTTTCTGGTACATAGTACATCTCGAGTCTTGGCCAGCGTCAAAACAATTCTGCAGCTTTCGACCGCAGTCCACATGTCGCTCGTTTCGTAATGTGTGTCTGCTTGCTGTTGACGAGCAGGACTTCCTCATTAATAAAACGACACCCAGAATCCGGGATTTTGCTCCCTTCCTATGTTGCCTATAGAGGTTATTGTTGTGTTATATTAAAATGAAATGAACAATCATAAATAAATAGATAAATAAAAAATGTGTTGATCAGTCAAGTGGTATAATAGAAAATAATTAATAGAAGTAAATACATAAATAGTTAAGCAAAAAAATAACCATGATAACTAGTGGAGCAACAAACACGATTATAAATGACAAATAATAAAAATAATATGAATAAAAACATAACTTGTTGTGTGGGATTGTTTACTGATTTTTTTTGATTCTGTGTAATGGAGCGTTCAGAGTTAGCGATCGTACGTGCGATTAGGCGATTAGGCGGTCGCTCTGTGGGCGCAGCACCAAATCAATACGTATCCCTCCCTTAGCGCCTACTCGTCTACTCGCCTAATCGATACGTATATTTTTCAACCATCGCCTAATCGCACGTACGAACGTCAACTATGAACGCTCCATAAGACAATTGTGAGTAATGAGAAGTAACAAAATCGTAGACGATGAATGGTAAACAATGGTACGGACGTAGTCAATAAATCTACGCATAAAAATACTTTTGGCTGTTTCACCTGAAAAAATGTTTCATTGGATGCATGGATCCAGCTCAAGAAGAAACATTTTCTACTTTTTTTGAAAAGCTTCTACTCGTAAAAATTTCGGCTCCATTAGTTGTTTTGGTTTAGCGAAGTTTTCTGGGCACCGATTTCGTAACGAAAAACAAAACTCCTTAAAATCGTGAAGGTTTCCTTGATTATTTTTGCTCCGTAGCAGATTATTTTAACAGCTAAGGTGTAACGCTTTGTTTATTGGGAGGATTCGGTATAAGTTTGCTTGTGATGTATAAGAATTCATAGCCACTATTCGAAATACTCTATTTAAATTCGTGAACACATTCCATGATCGAAGTGTAATTAATCTCTTAGGCCGGTGTCAGACTTTGCGATCGAGCGATTCCCTACTAGCGATTCGCTAGCGTCCGCGGTCGCGTTGCGCTACCAGCGAATGGCTCGATTCGCAAAGTCTGACATAGGCCTAAGTGAACAGAATAGCTATCTAAAAGGTGAAATGCCGTCTTCGCTGCTCGAAAATGACCCTCCGATT